>JAKUCM010003511.1:0-25318 GCA_023374145.1 Lepidium sativum
GAGAGAGAGAGTTTCAAAACAAGAGCTAAAAAATCGTGAAATTAGGTTTCTTCGAAGGGCATCGATCAATCGATCCTTGTGTTGATCGATCGATCTTTGGATATTGAGTTGATCTCTCAGAAGCCAAGTCGTTCTTCAGATCGTGCGTATATTCCTTGTTAAAGCACTGATCGATCGATCCTTGTGTTGATCGATTGATCCTTCCTCTCGTGGAGAATACCAGAAAATGCTTCAAACTTCTCCAAAGTCCACCTTCAAGCATGATTCCAACTCAAAACGTTTTTAACCTGAAGTCTCAATAAAACACAGACGAATTCCCCAAATATAACCGTAATAATGAGCTCAAAACCGACAAAATATGAGGAACATCATGGATCACCAACTATAATTCTTGAAGTTGTGGCGATTTTGATCTTTGGATATGACATACATACTTTGGAATGTGAGACACCAATAATGACATCAATGTGTTGGAGTCTTCTCATATTTTCTCCAATCTTGCTCAAGGTATTGCTCCCGTGGCTCATTTTTTTCATACAAGAAAAAGAATATAATACGGCATATTATTTGTATGATGGTGTATATCCAAAATGGTCCACAAAAGTGTAAATAATTCACGAGCGAAGGGGTCCAAAATTTTTTTTTGCTATGCAACAAGAATCTTGCAGGAAAGATGTAGAACGTGCTCTTAGAGTTCTCCAATCACATTTTGAAATTGTGAAAGGACCAGCTTGTTTTGAGAAAAAATTCTATACATGATATCATGACTACATGTATAATTTGCATAATATGATAATTGAAGATGAGCGTGATCTTGATGCACCTATAAAAGTCGAAAGAGAAGTTTCACCTTTGGAAGTCAAAACAACAGAAACTAAAAATACTCAATTTTAAGAGTTTATTGTTTGGTATAGACAAATCAAAGACTAAGAAGCTCATTTTTATTCCGAAATGAAGTAATTGATCATTTTTGGGAGAATTATAGCAATAATGATTTTTAAATAATAATGTATTTTGCACTTGTTCGTTTCTGTTTTATTTTAAGTGATGTAAGACTTTATTTTTAATTAATTATGATTTTACTAATTTTGTTAACTATTCAATATATTGATAAAATATACAGATTTAAAAAATAAAAAGAAATATTAGAAATTACATATAGTAAAAAATAGAGTCAATCATTGAAGCAAACCTTCTCTATTTTTGAAACTCTATTTTTTAAAAGAAAAAATAGAGTGAACCATTCGATAGGACTAAGTTCTCCAATTGGAACAGAATGAGAAAAGTATATCTGTACTTTTTGTTGAGTAGACCCCTATGTTTATGTCTGATTATAAAAGTATATTCAATATAATGGATAAAGAAGATAAAGATGTATTGACAATTTTAAGCTTCATTAAAAATATTAATTTTTTCTTTCAAGATAATAAATGTACTGTCGGAAAATAAATATGTTAACAAAGTATACATTCGATAATAAACATATTAACTAATTTTATATGTTAATTAGATAATATATATTGACACACAATATATATGCTAATCAGTTACATTGTTTATCAAATAATTATTATTTTATATCTTAACACATATATTTTATCACCTAATACATGTGTTAGTAGGTATTATATGTGTTACTCTAATAATACGTGCATGACATATGCGTTATTCAAAGATATATTTATGGGATAATAAATTTGTTACCTATTACATTGTGTTAGTCAAATAATCAAATATGTGTTATAAGATAATAAATATATTAACAAATAATAAATGTTTTATAAATAATAAATGTATTAAAACACAATATATATGTTAACCAAATATATTTCATTATATGTGTTAACATGTAGTTTATTTTTTACCATATAATACATGTGTAAAATATTTTACCAAAGATATTATACATGTTATGTTATAATATGTATGTTAAGGGGCATAATCTAACTTTTAAATTACTATGTATATATTTATACATTATCTTACCCGTAGATTAGTATGTACAAATTATAATATTTGGTATCGTTATTTTTATGAGTATATATTTTTACTCAAACATCACTTTCATTAAATACTCCATTAATATTGCCAGCCATATATTTAAAAAATAACTAAAATCAACATTCGGCCAAATACAAATCAGTCGTTTGAAGACCCCGTGATACTTTCTTAATTTGAAATATCGAATAGAGTTACTTAATTATATAGTTGTTTGTGTATATTCAAAAAAATATCTCTTTTTATAATGGTCTTTGGGTTCATATTTGATAATTCTATATTCCAAATTATATTTTGATTTAATGAAAAATACTAAAAAATCGTTTGTAAGTGGTCAGACGACGAAAAAGTCAGTAGATAACTTACAATAATCTGTTGAATTTTCATAGGCTCATTTATATATCTATTTTTTTACAAATAAAAAGAAAGTTTTAAGATTTCTTAAACCATACAACTTATCTTTCTCAAACTCATATATTGTTATCACATCATGTTTTAGAAATAATTTTTTTTAAAAAAAAACAAAACAATTATTTGCTTAATCACATTAATATGGACATTCAAAGGTCTCACATTAAATTAAGTTACATCTGAAACTTCTTTACAACTCGATTTTACGTGACCTGAAACTTTCCGGTCCGGTTTGGAAACAACACAATCTCTAATTATCATAAAAGCCAAATATGTTAATATAAAACATTTTATTCGTTTTTATTCTATTTTATATACAAAGATTTTAGAAAGAAAGCAACATTTTATTCTTTTTTATTCTATTTTATATACAAAGATTTCAGAAAGAAGCCAAATAAAGAGACATGAAACCACAAACAACTAATTAATGACTAACCAAAGTAAAGACTCCACTAACCTCACTAAGTGGAAGACATTTATTTCTGCTTTGATCAATATCTAACAATAGAAACAATTGATCCTAATGAAAGCGAAATAAGCAATGATAGTCGTTTAGAGTGACTTGGCATTAGTATATTACTAATGTTTAGTAATGTTTTCAATATAACTTGTTAATTCATATTTCCCCCTTAATCACAACCAATGGACTAAACGTGAGACTAATAAAAAAAAGGTTTTGAGACCTCTTAAGCCATCAAACTCATCTTTCTCAAACTCATATATTCTTGCCACATCAGCTTATGTTTTAGAAATATTAAAAAAAAAAAAACAAAACAGTTATTTGCTTAATCACATTAATATGGACATTCAAATGTCTCACATTAAATTAAGTTACATCTGAAACTTCTTTACAACTCGATTTTACATGACCGGAAACTTCCCGGTCCGGTTTGGAAACGACACAATCTCTAATTATAAAAGCCAAATATGTTAATATAAAACATTTTTTTCGTTTTTATTCTATTTTATATACAAAGATTTCAGACAGAAAGCAACATTTTATTCGTTTTTATTCTATTTTATATACAAATATTTCAGAAAGAAAGCAAATAAAGAGACATGAAACCACAAGCAGCTAATTAATGACTAACCAAAGTAAAGACTCCAGTAACCCCACTAAGTGGGAGACATTTATTTCTGCTTTGATCAATATGTAAGAGTATAAACAATTGATCCTAATGAAAGCGAAGCAAACAATGATAGTCGTTTAGAGTGATGTGGCACTAGTATATTACTAATGTTTAGTAACGTTTTCAATATAACTTGTTAATTCATATTCCCCCTCTTAATCACAACTAATGGATTAAACGTGAGAGATCAATGTGATAGTTGATTCATATTCCCCTCTTAGTTACAACCAATAGACTAAACGTTAGACATTACTAAACGTTACATTAAATTCCCTCCACTTTGTAATTTACTCACCAAAGCCCACTATCTCACATTAAATTTACATTTTTGTGTATAAATATTAGTCCCTCACCTCATTTACTCAAACTATTCGAGAGATAACAAACCATCATATTAACGCCTTCATCTCCACTTACCAAAAGATGACACCACAAATTATCGTCCTCTCTTCCAAATCATTCACTTTTGATAAGAGAGAGAGAGGAGACGGCCAATTCTGCAGTGAAGAGGTCATTGCACGACTCTTGCATCATTGGAAAGCTAGGAATTTCAAAAAAATCAATATTCTAATGGGCATTGAACTCCTCCTATTGGATTCCAAGGTACATTGAAATCTACCTCTTCTAAATATTATTTGGAGGTTTAAAGGATTTGAATAATAGATCAACTTTTTGGATATTACTGTTAACAAAAGATAATGTTTGATGAAAATATTTGAAACTAATTTAGATCTTAATTACATGTTTTATTTTATATTAAACCAACACTTTTTCAACTTAAAAAAATCTAAAATTCTTATAGTATTTGAATACTTTTGAAATGAAGAGGAGAAAAAAATAATCTTTGAAATTTATTAACCCATCAATTCCAAAATCTACCAAAATATTTAAACCTTATCCAATACACTCCATAATTAATTTATTAATTCTCACTAAACTTTGAAAATTCATTGGATATTACTTTCCAAAAAACTTTCGCCTATAAAATGAATAACTGTGGAATTCGTACCTTCATGATGCACCACATGAATTTTGAGTATGTTATAATTATGTTATCAAACAAGATATAATTCGTAGCAGGAGATCACGATATTACTCGAAGCTCGTGATTTTGTTGTCTGTATCGTAAATGGTAAGTTATTGAAGGGTAGTTTGATAATTTCATATAAGTTCTTTATCAAAGAAAAAGTATTTCAAATAAGTCAGAAATATTAGACTTTTCCAAAGTCTTTGACGTCTCTAGTTACGACTTTTGTTATACACTTATCATTACAGTTTTTTATGAAAATAAAAACCTTTTAATTTGTATTTTTCTCCAAATTTTATCATCTAGTTTTCTTTGTCATCTGAGTTTATTAATAAAACGAAAAAATATAAAGTTCAAATATATAAACTAACGGATAACAATTGAATCTTTAGAAATAATGACCTAACAAAGAAACTTGGAAATAAAATATTGAAAAACTTTTAAAAGAAGACATATGAAAAAACTTATCGAAAAGGTAATCTAAACTCGAAAATAAAAAACTTCAAAATAAGCAACCAAGCCACCATGGACAATAAATATTTCTATAGCAAACAAAGTGTATTTCAAAACTAGAAAATAAAGATTTTGTAACCGGAAAAGAGTCCCACAATATATTCCAGAAGGGCAAAAGTCAAAATTGTCCCCAAATTAGGCTACGTTGACCGTAAAATTGCATAGAAAAAATCCACATAAGACCAGATCTCGATCAAGGTCTTTGGTTGAGATAAGAACCAAAACAATAACAGACCGAAAGATGTTGAGCTCAAAAAAGATCTGCAACATATGAAACCAACTAGATATTATAAAGATCAACAAACAAGGCGAAACCAACTTATTTAGACTTATTTATCTTAACCAAACTTTAACCATAGCAATCTAACACCGTTAAAACTACCTAAACATGACTAAGACGACGTCAAAAGTAGAAAGAAGAAAAAATTCATTTTGACGCAAACGGTTAAAACAAAGCTTTAACAGTAAAGACAAGACAAAAATAATCGAAACTAATGCGATTAAAACAAAAGTTATCGTTTCCAAAGAAAAGTTATGGCAGATAGGTGAGAGAGAATGACATGTCCCTAATTTGATCATCTATTTATGAGTGATTAGGAGATTTAAAAGGCAACTCGAGTCAAACGAGAGAAGACATCCCCAAGTTATACGAAATAATAATAAATACAAATATATTTTTTTTCCAACGATTAGATTTATCGATAGCTTTAACAAAAATAAAAATTATATTAACAAGGTCTAAAATCTATAGTTTAAGCTTTTAAAACTCTAACAAATATTACGTAAGGATTAACCTTTTAAAGAATTTTGGTAGAAAAAATTACAATTGATAATCATATGATCAAAAACATATTCTTATATAGAATCTATGTAGATTTTTAGAATTCTAAGACCTGTTTAAATTTTTAGTTGCCAAGATTTCAATTTAATATATTAGTAGAATTATACCCACGATATAACATGAGATTTGATTTTTTTTTAATCAGTGTTTATTTGGTTTTTAGATTTGCGTTGATATTTTAAATATTGTTCTAAAGGTCCAAAAAAACAAAATCAATCTAAATTAAAAGAATTGAACTCGAACCAAACAAAACAATATACCCCAATAGATAATAAATTTATATATATTAAAAGTCAAACGCAAATCTAAACCGAAACCAAGTCAATAATTTGAGAGTTTTTCTATGATTTTTTAAAAAAATTTATATAAAAGTACATGAACCCGAATTTGATCTATATCGAACAAAATTTTACCTCAGCAATAAAAATATATGAATAAGTATTTAATCAAAGTAACCAGAATATTGAATTAATAGAACTAAACCCGACAAAATACAGAATGTCTCTAAATATATGTATCTGAAAAATCGATCCAACTCCAAACTAAAACCAGAATCAATAACTAAATTTGTAACTGATATCTTTTTATATTAAATATAAATTTTTCTAAAAAATTAATAATTGCGAGTCCATTATTATGCAAAACCTATAATTTAACTAACGAGTTTTACATTGAATTAATGATTTAAATTATATTAAAATAATATTAATTTTAAAAATTTTATATAAATTTTATAATGAATACCATTTTAGATTTATTTTTAAGAGTTTATAAATATCATATCCTAAATTTAATTTGTAGTTTATAATATGGTTAAAATGAATTCCAACTATAATATAAAAAATTTATATTAATTTTAAAATTTGATGACAATAATGTAAATTGTATAACATTATTTATAAATTTTGATAAAAGATCATTTTACATTATTTATTATATTGCGTAAAATAATTTTAATTTTTTCAGTTTTCTAGATCCAAAAGATGTCTATATATTTTCAAACTAGTGTAAGAACACAACACCTTTATATGCAAAGACAATTCGGTCGGGAAATGGAGAATAAATTCTTTGAAAAATAACACACTCCAACTAATATATAATCATTTCTATGTAGTTGTCCCAGATCAGTACAGTTGATAAGAAAGTGGGGCAAAGCAATGAAAAAGAAAAAGACAAAAGAAAAACATAGTAAAGATCGGTGGCTATTAATTTATAGCTATACGTTACCGTACAACTAGAAAGAAAACTCATGTAATCGAATTTTCAATCGTAATTTGACTTGATTTTTAAACGTAATAATTGAATTCAATGTATCTTGGCAGATTGCTTAGAAAAGCTATGCAATATTCTAATGCTTAATGTGAAATAATTTACTCTTTGGTCCTCAACTCAAAGATAGTTTGAATAAAATTATAACTATTTGTTTAAAGAGTAATGAGTTACAGAAGGTTTTAGATAGAATGGTTTCAGAATAATCAAATACAAAAAAGAATAGCAAAAGTTATGGTCTGTTTAGGTATTATACAACTTGAAAAAAAAACTATTTATATTGTTCACCTATAGAATTTTCTTACAGAAATTTATACTTTATTTTTATAACAATATTAATACGTTAACTGTTTATTATCACTAATTATTGGGTCTGATTAGTGGTGATTTTTTTTTTTATCGTCTAATTTTTTTATTGATTAGTCTATAAGTATTACACATAAAGAAGAGGTCAAAAGACTATTACATTATAGATTAAAACAAAATAGAGAAAAGTCTACCACACCCAAAATAAAAGATAAACATTGGTTTTTATTATCGATGACAAAGGCAACACGCGTCCAATGATGTGTCGATATTCCATGGTTTCAACATGCACACGCTGGGAAATCTGACCGGAAATTAAATGAATCTCGGTTATAATCATAAACAGAACCGCTACTGATAGAATTATTGATTATTAAGTTTCACTATCGGGTTATGTTATCCGGTTTACTACAATTAGATTAGTTGGTTATTGTTGGTTCATTGTTTCCTTAGTTAAACTAGTATATAAACACATTGAGTACTTCCTTTTACACTTAAATGAGAAATTATATTTGTTGTATCTCTTAGTTTGTTTTGGTATGGAAGCAAAAAATATAGCTTCTCTTATTTTCTCATTCATGAGCTTTATTATCTTGAGCTTTGAAGAATGGACTATGAGTCTTTCTGTTACTCAACAAATTGTTGCTTTCTTCGGCTGATTGATTCTTGCTATGTTTAAAATCATTTTGCTTTTCATAAATTTTTCCTTCTTCTGGGTTTCGATTCTAATTCTTTGACCTTAGATTGTTGTCAATTTCTTGTTTCGTCTATCCTGTCACAACTTTCTTAAGCGATTTCAATTCTTTTATCTAGAATATCTTCAATTCTTCGCGAGACCACAACATGCTCTAGACGTTCTTCTCAATCAATGGACCATTATGAGAATCCTTAGTTTCTTCATGCTTATGATAACGCATGTATGGTTCTTGTAACAGATTGTTTATCCTCTGGATCATATTTTCATTATTAGGATAGATCTATTAGGATTGTGTTAAACGTTAGGAATAAGCTTGGATTTGATGGAACCATATCAAAGCCTCTTAATGATCATCGAGAGGTTGGATCTTGGCACGTTGTAATGACATGGTTGAACTTGGTTGATGAACTATGTGTCAAGAAAATAGGTCATAGTCTCTTATTCATGTCAACAGTAGAGGCAATCTGGAAGAATTTCATGTCACAATTTAAACATGATGATGCTCCTAGGGTCTATGAAATTGAGCAAAGATTAAGCTACATACAACAAGGTCATATGGATGTTAGTGTCTATTATATTAAGTTAGTGATGTCATGGGAAGAGTATAAGAATCACATAGAGTTGCCTATATGCACATATGGGAAATGAATGTAATGCTACAATTTTGTGGGAAAGATTACAACAAAGAGGCAGGGTAGCAAAGTTCTTGATGGGACTTAATGAGACATTTGAGCAAACTCACAGACACATGTTGACGTTGGAGCCGATTCCTGATATAGAGGATGTATTCAACATGGTTGAACAAAATGAAACACAGCGGTTAATTATGCATGTTACAAGATTAGATAATGTTGCTTTTCAGGCTGGAATGTCTAGTAATTTTGCAAATAATATTGATGAAGGCTATACAAGTTCTAAAGACAATACAACTTGTGCAGTTGCTTACAAAAATAAATCACAGACCTTTCTGTATTCATTATAATTGCTCAGGTCACACTATACAAAAGTGTTACAAATTCCATGGGTATCCTCCTGGTCATAAGATGAATCACCGACAACAAGGAAACTCTTCTACTCAGTCTCAACAAGTTCACAATCAAATGAATAATTATAGAGCTTCTATAAATGCTATTACAGAATCAAATTCTGCTCCTTCAGTCATCAGTCTTGATCTTAGCAAATTCTGTGCAAATAAAGTGCAATCTCTTCTCACTCAACTCAGTGAAAAAGTCCAAGCTTTTGAGAGGTAGTTTACTTTCCTTGCTGCTACAATAACTACTCAGTGTGCCATGGCAGCTCAATCATCTTCTAGTATTCTCTTTTTCACAATAGAATCCATTTGCATTCTTTTTCCATCTTACAACCTTAAATACAAAAATCACATATTGACTTTTCAAAAACATTGCATTTCCACTTTACAATTTGTTATCCCTAATGATAGTTGGATCTTTGATAATGGGACAACTAGTTATGTCTGTTCTAATCTTGCATTGTTCACTAAAGTTTTTCTAGTCACATGTGTTATAGTTGATCTCCGTAATGACATTCGAGTTCCCATTTGATCCTACATAATATACTGATGTTTCATCTTTTAAATTGAATCGTATTAGTGTTAGTTCTTTACTCAACACATCTAATTGATGTGTTTCAGTTACTTTCATTCCTGAACGTTGTTTCTTGCAGGACCATACTCGGAGCTTGATGATTGGTAGAGGTGTATAAACTCGTGGGCTCCCTATTCTGGGGACTGTCATCAATCTCTCTTTTACCAATGACATCTCCTTTTATGGGTCTCTAATTGAAGAAAGTCATCTATGGCATTGTCGTTCAGGTCATACTTTGCTTGATAATATTAAGCTTTTGTCTGGTACTTTATCTTTGTCTAATTCTAAGTCTCATTCTTTTCAATTTGACATTTGTCATCTTTCTAAGCAGAAGCAGCTCCCATTTGTTTCTCATAATAGTCTTTCTTCTTAGACTTTTGATTTGATTCATCTTGACATATGGGGTCCTTTTAGTGCCGAGTCTGTAGAGGGTTCTAAAATTTTTTAAAAAATTGTTGATGATTATATTCGTGTTACTTGAATCTATATGTTATGTAATAAAAGTGATGTTGCTACAGTTTTTCCTGATTTTGTCAAACATGTTGATACTCAATTTAATAAAAAAATCAAGGCCATTACATCTAACAATGCTCTTGAGCTTTCTTTTTCTCAACTTGTTACAAATAATGGTATGAATCATCAATATTCTTGTGCTTATACTCCACAACAAAATTCTGTGGTTGAACGAAAGCATCAATATCTCTTCAATGTTTCACGTGTCTTACTTTTTTTAGTATAATGTGCCATTGATCTATTGGAGTGATTGTTTATTTACTGCAATTTTCTTGATCAATCGTACATTGAACAAGTTTAGTCCTCATGAACTTCTTTTCAAGAAATTTTCTGAATATGATTTTCTTAAATGCTTTGGCTGTTTGGGCTATGTTTTAATTCATAATAAGGATAATAATAAGTTATCTCCTAGAGGTGTTGCTTGTGTTTTTCTAGGCTATCCTTCTGGATATAAACAATATAAAGTTATGAATTTGGAAACAAATGAAGTTTGTATCTCTAGAAATGTTATTTTTCATGAACATATGATTCCTTTCAAAATTGATTCCTCTTTGTTGACACATGATGCTTTGTTTCATGATACAATTTTTCCTTTATCTACGCCAGTTGTTGATGATTTGATGCATTCTATTGTTTCTCATGATTTTGTTCCATCTAGTCATACTTCTCATCAAAATGTTAATCATAATTTTGTTCAGTTTGATGTTCATAATGTAATGTGATTGTGCCTGCATTGAGTTCTATATCTCTACATTCTAGTGCCATATCACAAATCGATGAAACTATAACAACTGAGACAAGAGAGACTTCAGTGACTAATGCATGACCAAGAAGGAATGTTAAAGCTCCGGGTTATGTAGCTGACTATCACTGTTCTTTATTTCAAAATTTCTCTAAAAATACTAATTTTGATTCCATATCAAAGGGTACTTCCTTTCCTATTTCATTTGTTCTCACTTACTCAAATTTGAGCTCGTCATATCAGTCTATTTTTATTATTCATGCTCATTTGAGACAGAGCCACAAAATTTCGAGCAAGCCATGACACATCCCCATTCTCCAAAGGAAATGGATATAGAGATAGCCAGCTCAGGAGTAAAATAGGACTTGGAATGTTGTTTTATTGCCTTCGGGTAAGCATGTTATTGGTTGTCGTTGGGTCTATACTGTTAAGTATAATCCAGATGGGAGAGTTGAAAGGTATAAGGCAAGGTTTGTTGTCAAATGTTATGCTCAGATGGAGGGAGTGGACTATATATACACTTTTTCTCCAGTTGCAAAGCTAGCAAGTGGTAAGCTTCTTCTTGGTTTAGCCTCTACACATGGATGGACTCTTACTCTAATGGATGTCATTAATGCTTTTCTGCATAGTGCTATTAAAGAAGAATTTTATATGATTTTACCTCAAGGTTATACTCTAGCGGATGGGTATCTTCCACCAAATCCAGTTTGCAAATAGAATAAGTACTAATATGGGTTTAAACAAGCTTTACACAACTTGTATCGATGTTTTCTACTGTTCTCTTTGAAGTTGGTTTTAAGCAATCTTCGAGTGACAACACTCTTTTTGTTAGACTCAGAAAGTCATCCTTCATAGCTTTTTTTAGTCTATGTTGATGACATAATAATAGCTTTCAACAATGATGCAGATTTTAGTCTATGAAGGTTCTTCATAAAACCTTCCAGATGAAAGACATGGGGCCACCTAAATACTTCTTGGGATTTGAAATAGCAAGGAAAAAGACATGAATTTCTATTTATCAACGCAAATATGCATTAAATACCATCACTTCTACAAGCATTCTTGCGTGTAAACCTTGCTCTACTCCTATGGATTTGGTAGTTCACTTGGGTAAGGATTCTGGAGTTCTTTTATCTGATATTTCTTCTTATTGTGAGCTCATTGGAAGGCTTTTATATTTGAAAATCACATGCCCATATATAACGTTTGCAGTAAATACACTTAGTCAGTTCCTTTTAATCCCAACATATGTTCATTTAAAGGCAGCACATAGAGTTCTGAGGTATATCAAATCAAATCATGGTCAAGGTTTATTCTATGCTGTGGATTCTGAGATGTGCTTAAATGCATTTTCTAATGTTGATTGGGCAACTTGTCCTGATATAAGAAAATCGATCCTGGTTATTGTATTTATCTTGGAAAGTCACTTATCTGTTGGAAATCGAAAAAACATAAATCTGTAAGTCGAAGTAGCACTGAAGTTGAGTATAGGAGTATGGCTTTGGCTACACGTAAATTGATTTGTCTTGATTAACTACTGGAAGAGTTTACGGTCGCAGTCTCCTCATCGAGTAAGCATTTCTGTGATAATAAACACGCCATCCACATATCATCTAATCCAGTATTTCACGAGAGAACTAAGAATATGGAGATTGATTGTCATACAATTAGAGACCAGTTCAAGAATGGTTTTCTAAAACTTTATCATGTCTCTACCTCTAATCAACATGCAGATATTATTACCAAGCCCTTGCATTCAAGTCCTTTTGATTCAATTTTGGAAAGAATGTAAACTTCAATTATCTTTCTCCCAACGCCATTGTCAGATGTAGGGACTTGAGGGGGTGTATGGATTATTAAATTTCATTATATGGTTATGTTATCCGGTTTGGTAAAATTAGATTAGTAGGTTATTGTTTTCCTTATCAAGCTTGTATATAAACACATTGATTGCTTCCTTTATACTTAATGAGAAAATATATTTGTTGTATCTCTTAGTTTGTTAGGAACTCTTATTAGGGATCTGACACTGATGTGTCTGCATTTTGTCACATTTTAGGGGCATTATTTAGCATGTTTTGCATTCATACTTGCATTATTATCATCATTTTAGGTTCCTTTAGGTATAATTTGCATACTTAGTGTTGGACATTGCATACATTGCATAAAGGGTATTTTTAGGCACTTTTTGGAGCTTATCATGGAGTATTTCGGACTATAAGAAGACCAATGGGAAATCGGCTGGCCTAAAGTTGAAGTTCAGGATGTGATCTAGAAGATTTGGCATTCAGCTATGACACTCGAGCATGACACTCGACCATCACTTGGTCGAGAGTGACCCTTCACACCAGAATGTTGACTTTTTTGCTAGAGTTGACTTATTGGGCTTTTTTGTGTGAAAAGGCCCATTAATACCCCTTTATGTAAAAAAGCAAGCCCAATAATGTTTTAGCCTTTTTCCATTTTTTCTTTTCACGGAATTTTCCATTTCTATTTCTAAGCAATTTTCCTTTTTCTCTTTAAGTAATTTTCCTTTTTTCTTTATGACTTAAGATCTTTGTTGATCTATAAATTGTACTAGAATTTCCCTTTTTAATATATCATATTTTCTAGCAATTTTCGATTCTCTTAAGCAATTTCGAATTCTCTTTTACACAAATCTTTAAGTTTATGCAATTGATTTTCGATTCTGAATCTATGCTTTATTTCATGAATTCTGAGTAAGTTAAATTAGGGTTCTTGAGGAGAGGGTGAGATTAGGGGAAAACTTAGGGATTTCCAGATTTGTTTATGTTTGATTAAGGTTTTAGATCTCTTTAATTTAAGTGCCCTTAATGTTTATTTCTTTCTGATCAATTGAAATTTGATTACTTGGTGATTCCCCCCCCCCCCCCCCCCCCCCCCCCCCCCCCCCCCGAGAGGCGTTTGGGGAATCGCTTGAACATGCTTAGGTTGAGATAACTTCTCCTAGCTCAAGAGATTGATTGTCTAGGGTGTTATTAGGCTTTGTAAGGTCCATACTTAACGCCTCTTGAACTTCTAATCGTTGGCGAGAGTCAAGTCGGGTTGTTGTTTAAGAGAGGTCCCATTGCATGCGAATGAATGTGATTACTTTGTGATTACTTGCTTAGAGGTCATCTAAATAGGTTGATAAACCCCTAGGAATACCCTAATCATTGATCCTTAACCTCATGAATCCTTTTTCTCCATTGAATTTTCGTGAACTTTAATATTCTGTTTTTAGGTTAAAACTCTGTTTTACAATTACTCTGCTTTGCACTTTACTCTGTTTTGTTTTTACTCTGTTTTTACGTTTTGTTTTTGCGCCCTGTTTTAGTGTTTCATTTTCATCTAGTTTAGATTGCATCACAACTCACCATAATCGTTTATGGCTTAAATTAGGATAAGTAGATTGCATCTCGATTGCTAGTTACTCACCCAGTGGATTGACACCATATTGTATTGCAATTGATTGACACCATAAGTAGATTGCCAAGACCAAGCCACATGTCAAGAGTAGAACCAAGACCTTCAACACCTTCAGGAAGCTTACCAAGAGGTTCACGAACCGTCAAGGCTCGACCCGAAAGCAAGCAACCCAAATTGGCCTTTCATCCAATCCAACAAAGTATGTTTTGTGTTCAATATAAATTTTTCTGCTGGTCCACCAAGCCCAATGGGTCCATCACCTTAGACTAGAGAGTCTTAGAGCCCATAAGCTTTTATTTTTGTTTAATAAGGCACCAAACTCTAAGTTAGTATTTTTGCCATTTTTGTTTCTTGCTTGTTGATGGGCTGCGACCCATATTTTACTTATTTTCTTTGAGTGAGTAGACCTTAATGCTAGCTGGTAGGACTATTTATAAGTTCCTCTTGCAGCTGTGTAAGAGAAAAATTTGGATATCAATAAAGATCGAGCTTCTTCTAAAAGAAAGCCTAGTCGTTAGAAAGCTTAGCAGCTTGTCTAGGGGATTAAATGACACTAAAGATCTCAAGAGGATTCCCCTTGATCAAGGTTGTGGTCGAGTGTATCAAAAGCCAACCATTCTTCTTGTGTATCGCTTCAATCCACCCATTTTCGCAGCATTACCTCTTCTTGTCAAAGAAGTATACACGGTTCCCTTGCTCGAGAATCCATTCCCTTCAACCTTAGAGAAGCATCTTGAGGCGTGTATCATTTTGGTATCAATTCCAAAGATTTCCTAGAAGATTGTATCTATCTTTGCTTTTTGTTTTGTCTTTCTATCTATTTTAAAAAAACCATCACCACTCTCGCACATGTTGTTAGATTCAATTTTCGAGTTGAGTTAACCATTGTTTGCTTAGATCCAAACTATAACTTGCTCGTGATGGCTACGATTCTTATCTTTCAATTGTAGAAGACAAATAAATCTAGTGTTAATCTCATTTCCATATTCCTTAAGTTGTTATTTCCATTTTTGTGTTTTTCCATTTCTTTGTTTTTCCATATTTTTACAAAAAAAAGGGTAACTACTTATTTTTGTGTGTAGGAATATGGAAATTCAAGCCAATATTCCGAGCATAGCTGAAACATTGGCTCAACTCCAAGCACAATTTTGAGCCATCAACACGCGGATGGATAGCTTGGAGCCAAGGCCGGCTAACACTCGTTTGTTCGTACACTCGCGGGACGTTGACACGGACATGTACCGGGAGGAAGATTTTGATCCAGACCCGGATGATCCACCTCCTAGACGTCATATCACACGAGGAAGAGACCCTCATCATCGTGGATGCGAATAAGACAGTCTGATACACACCAACATCAACCCAAAACTTACCGCACCAACGTTTGCCGGTAAGGTCGACATGTAAGCATATCTCGATTGGGAGAAAAGAATGGAGTGCATTTTTGAGTGCTACCATTATGCTGACCACAAAAGAGTGAGCTTTGCTGCTGCTCAACTCACGGAAAACACTTTGTCCTGGTGGGATAGTGACCTTGTCGAACGAAGACGCCATCACTACATCCAAGTCACCACTTGGGAAGATATGAAGTTTAATTTGAAAAGAATGAATGTGCCTCCATATTTCCATAGAGACTTATATAAAAGGTTTTGTAAGTTGGTGCAGGGAA
Source organism: Lepidium sativum (assembly GCA_023374145.1). Taxonomy (NCBI): domain Eukaryota; kingdom Viridiplantae; phylum Streptophyta; class Magnoliopsida; order Brassicales; family Brassicaceae; genus Lepidium; species Lepidium sativum. The sequence goes on from JAKUCM010003511.1 coordinate 16,150, forward strand.
ATAGGCCCATGGAGAACTACTTTGAATAGTTTGAAAGCTTGAAGTATCGGCTAGAAACTCAAGAGCCTAGAGGAGACTATTATGGCTTAATTTTTGGATGGTCTGCAAGACCGAATCGCTAGAAAAGTATAAAGGCAGCCGTATCACGAGTTGAGAGAGTAACTACACTATGCCATACAAGCTGAGCATCACATAAAGAGAAAGACGGCCGCGTCCAGCCGTCCCAAGCATAACAACCTTTGGAACGCGTCCGCCCCAAGATCGTAAGACAAAGGCAAGGCTATTGAGGCTGAGTCTCGTCATAAGAGAGTTGATCAAAGATTAACCAAGAATCAAACACTAGAGGTTAGTAAAGCTCCAAATACTTCTAGAACTCGAGATATTGTGTACTTCCAAGTGTTAGGGTAGCGGACAAATGGCTAGAGAGTGTCTGAACCGTAGGGTAATGATTGTCACAAATGGCGGAGATTATGAATCACAAGATGAAGACGAAATTGTGGTATATGAAGCAATAGAAGAAGCTGATGAGACTTTATCATACCCGGATGAGACCGTACCATAAGTGGCAAGGTATGTAGTCTTATTATAGATAGTGTGCTTGTACTAACGTGGCTATCAAGTCCTTGGTTGAATAATTAGGACTCACCACCACCAAGCACCCAAGGCCGCACCGTTTGAGATGGCTCAATGACAAGGTGGATATCAAAGTCTCTGAGCAAGTGCTCGTGCCTTTTAGCATTGGAATATACCAAGACCATGCATTATGTGATGCAGCTCCCATGGAAACCGGACATCTCCTACTTGGCACGTCGTGGCAGTTTGACAAAGAGACCTTACACAACAGCCGCACCAACTTCTACTCATTCGTCCATGACAAGCGCACGTATAACTTGGCACCTTTAACACCAACACAAGTGCATGACTTTCAGCTGAAGATGGTTCAGTCCAGCAAGGTAAGTAAACATTTTCTCTTTGTGACTGCAAGTGTTATATAAAAACTTAGTGTGTCAAGCAAACTGTGATACTAATGCTCTTCAAAGAGAATATTTGTCTTGAGATGTCTTGTGCAGATTTACCACCAAGTATATGTGTGCTCTTGGAGCAATTTAGAGGCGTGTTTCCAGACGAGACAACACCAGGCTTACCGTTAATCCGAGACATAGAACACCAAATTGATTTTGTTTCCGGTTCCGCACTATCTGTATACTTTGATGACATTCTTGTCTATAGTTCATGCTTATCCGATCACTTAATGCACTTTAAGCAAGTACTAGAGACTTTTCGTCAAGAAAGCCCCTATGAAACCATAAGACGTGCACCTTTTGCACTAATGAGCTTGTGTTTTTAGGCATTGTCATAAGTTCACAGGGAATTCGAGTAGATCAACAGAAGATCAAAGCTATAGAGGAGTGGCAACACCTACAACAATTGGTTATGTTAGGACTTTTCACGGTTTAGCAAGCTTTTACCGCCGCTTTGTCAAGAATTTTAGCACAATAGCTGCTCCTCTTATAGCCATGATCAAGAAGGATGTTCCATTCAAATGGGGAGAAGCACAAGAAAAAGCCTTCTCCGAGCTAAAGTCATGCCTAACCAAGGCTCCGATTTTGGCTTTGCCAATTTTTGAGAAGACCTTCGAAGAAGAGTGTGATGCATCCGGATTGGGAATTGGAGCTATGCTAACTCAAGGCAAATGACTCATAGCTTACTTCAGTGAGAACCTAAGTGGGGCCACTCTCAACTACCCAACATACGATAAAGTTATATGCTCTGGTTTGAGCCTTAGAATTTTGACAATACTATCTACTAGCCTAAGAGTTTGTGGTTCACACTGATCATGAGACTTTGAAGCATCTGAGGGGTCATACAAATATGAAGAAAAGGCATGCAAGGTGGTTAGAATTCGTGGAGACATTCTCCTATGTGATTAAGTATAAGAAGGGAAAGGAGAATGTAGTTGCAGATGCTCTTTCTAGACAGCACAACCTCATCACCATCATGGACGCCAAAGTTTTAGGATTTGAGTTCATTAAGAACAATTACAATGAGGATCCAAAATTGGGAGACATCTATCAAGCTTGCAACAACGGAGCTTTTGGGTCATATTACATCCATGAAGGGTACTTATTTCGAGGAAAAAGGTTATGCATCCCGCAAGGATCAATGAAGGATATGATACTTAGAGAAGTGCATGGCTGAGGACTCATAGGACACTTTGGTGTTGCCAAAACTTTAGCCATGGTGGTTGAGCATTATTTTGTCCGCATCTAAGGAGATATGTGGAACGATTGTGCATCAAATGTGCAACATGCTCAAGGCAAAAGATAAGTCGCACCCCCATGGTCTTTATCTTCTGATGCCTATTCCTAATGCTCCTTGGGAGGATATTTCTATGGACTTTGTTTTAGGTTTGGCAAAGATAAAGCACAAGAATTCAATCTTTGTTATAGTGGATCGTTTCTCAAATATGGCCCACTTTATACCTTGTGACAAGACTAATGATGCATCACAAATTGCCGACCTATTTTCAAGGAAGTGGAGTTCCAAGGAACATTGTCTCCGATCGAGACACCAAATTTCTGAACCACTTTTGGAGGACTTTGTGGCGAAAATTAGGCACCAAATTGCTTCTTTCAACCACTTGTCATCCTCAGACCGACGACCAAACTCAAGTGGTAAACCAGCCTCTAGGTACTTTACTTAGAGCTACGATCGGTAAGAACTTAACTAATTGGTTTTCTTGTTTACCTATGGTTGAGTTTGCATATAACCGAGCTAATCATTCGTCTTCTAAGTTTTCACCATTTAAAGTACTGTATGGTTTCAATCCTTTGACGCCAATGAACTTTACACCACTTCCTCCACACCATTACCTTGACAAGAACGCAAGTGTCACGGTCGAACTAGTCCGCAAGTTGCATCTCAAGGTCAAGGAGAATTTAGAGAAGAAGTCTGAAGCAATCAAGCAAATAGAGAACAAGAGGCACAATGCTGTGATATTCAACCTAAAATATTGGGTTTGTGTACACATACATGCGAAGTGGTTCCCAAAAACTGCAAGTCCAAGCTCGCGCCGCGCGGCGATGGACCGTTCCAAGTGTTAGAACGGATAAACGACAATGCCTACCGCTTGGAGCTGCCAGGTGAGTTCAACATCTCTTCGAGTTTTGTTTTTGCTGATCTCTCTCCTTTTCATGTAAACAATGACGATACACCCGAGATGGAGCATCTTCAAGAGAGAGAGAATGATGAGTACATCAAACCGGTTGAACTAAGCATGCTAATTACCAGAGCTAGAGCACGCAAGATTAGGGAACAACTAGGAGAATTTGTAGCTGACATCTTGAGCAAGGAAGATGATACTCTTTCACCGGACCGCACCAACATCGACAAAAGCCATATTCAAGTCTTCTCAAGAAATGCAGAGAAGGCCAATAACTCAAGCCAAGACCAAGCCACACTTCAAGAGGAGAACCAAGACCTTCAACACCTTCAGGAAGCTTACCAAGAGGTTCACGAACCGTCAAGGCTCGAGCCGGAAGCAAGCAATCCGACGTGGCCTTTCATCCGATTCAACAAGGTATGTTTTGTGTTTAATATAAATTTTTTTGTAGGTCCACCAAACCCAATGGCTCCAGCACCTTAGACTAGAGAGTCTTAGAGTCCATTGGCTTTTATTTTTGTTTAATAAGGCACAAAACTCTAAGTTAGTATTTTTTCCATTTTTGTTTCTTGCTTGTTAATGGGCTGCGACCCATATTTTACTTATTTTCTTTGAGTGACTCGGCCTTAGAGCTAGCAGATAGGACTCTTTGTAAGGTCCCCTTACAGCTGTGTAAAAGACAACTTTTGATATCAATTAAGATCATACTTCTTCTAAAAGAAAACCTAGTCGTTAGAAAGTTGAGCTGCTTGTCTAAAGGCTTAAATCACACTAATGATCTTGAGAGGATTCCCCTTGATCTAGAGTGTGGTCGAGTGTATCAAGAAGCCAACCATTCTTCTTGTGGATCGCTCTTCAATCCACTCAATTTCACCGCATCACCTCATCTTGTTAAGGAAATACACACGGTTCCCTTACTTAAGAATTCATTCCCTTCAACCTTAGAAAAGCATCTTGAAGCGTGTATTAGTCGAAGTCAGATGTAGGAAAAGGAAAGATGTAGCCGCCGATGGTAAATCTAGTACACTAATCGAAAACGTAATATGGATTTGACGAAATGAGGAGAAATCATGATAAAGGCTTTTATATAAGGAAAAATTTATTCTAAACTCGCCAAAGCGAGACAAAAGGCCAAGGATCACAGAAAGAAAGGATAAACAAAATAAAAGTAAAACAATTTAAACCAAAGCCGATGAGAAATCAAATAAGGGAAAGCAACAAAAACCTCCAGATCTGAGTAAAGAAATCTATCCTAGACCCATACTCGGAATCATATCTAGAAGAAAACCGGACCAAAAGTGTAAGGATTATCCGCATAACAAAACAAATCAAGCCCTCTCTAAAAGGTAAGAGATGCGGAGATCGGCAAGCTCGTTGGAAGTGGTGATGTTTAAATAAGATAATTACAAAAGTGAGAATTTAAAATGAAAACGGTTTTTTTTTTTTTTTGTCAACGGCAAATTATATTGGGCCACAACTGGCCGGTCCAATAGCCAAATTCCTACATAATGTAGGTGGGGGGACTCGATCCCTAGTTATGCAAATGAACTGCTTTATGTGGATTTACCGCCTGCCACTAAGCTAAGAGCCATTTGCAAATGAAAACGGTTTAAAAATGCATACATAGTAGTTGACAAAAGTGATGCGTAACAAATAAAGTTTAAGGATTAAAGTTGATCAGTAATATTATAATGGTTATATAATGTACTTAGATAATAATTTGTAAGTCCGATTATATTTGAACAATTATTGTAGAAATTACAAAATAATATATAATTTAACATTATAGAAAATATAAATATCACATTCTTATTTTATTAATGTTAACGTGTAATGCAAGTCTCGTATCATTTGTGTCTCTTCGTATAAGTCGTGCTTTCTGTGAATGAACGTGTTGGTTGTATAAGTCGTGATTGTTGTATGAGTCGTGTCCGTAGGATAAGTCGTGACTGTTCGTATAGAGTTTGTTCGTATGTGTGTAATACGCTTTACAATTAATACAAGAAACGAGTTCCTCATTTCGTGGTTAATCACTTACAGTTGTTCATACTCTGTCTTTTGATAAAACAAAGTTAGATTATTAAAGTAAGAAGATCAACATGGTATCAGAGCAAGTCGATTAAAAGGACAAACGAGAAAGCATAAACAAACAAAGCAAGCACAACAAAAGCAAAAATCGATCACCATCTCTCACAGAAAAAGAAGAAGCGATGCAAGGCTCTTCACATCAAGTGATTCCTATTTTCGATGGGGAAAGGTACGATTTCTAGAGCATTAAGATGAAGACCATCATGAAGACCAGAAAAATTTGGTCTGTGGTTGAAGAAGGAGTACCGGCCGAACCAGTGCAAACGCAAGAGACTCCGGAAACAACCAGAGCAAAGATGATTAGAGAAGAAGCAATAGCAAATGATACGTTGGCTTTGCAAATTTTGCAAACTGTCGTAACGGATCAAAATTTTTCCAAGAATTGCAACAGCAACAACATCAAAGGCAGCATGGGATGCTTTGAAGATTGAATACGAAGGATCTTCACAAGTCCGGTTGATCAAACTTCATGCACTTCGTAGAGAGTACGGAAATCTGAAGATGTATGATGGAGAGAACATAAAATCATTCACCGATAAGTTGATTGTTTTGGAAAATCAATTAACTTATCATGGAGATAAGAAAACAAATTCTCAAGTTGTTGAGAAGATACTCATCTCTGTCCCAGCCAAGTTCGATAGGATTGTCAGCGTTTTGGAACAAACTCGCGACTTGGATTCATTAACAATGACAGAGCTGATTGATATTTTTAAAGCACATAAAGCAAGGCTATTCGCAAGAGATGAAAGCACAAATGAAGGAGCATTCAATGCTCATATAAAATCAAGAGAAATCGGTTCTAAACAAGACAACTCTAGAAGCCGTGAGAATCAAGGCAGGAAGTGGTGTGAGTTTTGCAAAAGAAGCAGCCACACAAACGAAGAGTGTTGGAAGAAACCGTGTATACTTCGGCCTATATTCAAAATCGTCTTCCATCGAAGGCTATTGAGAATTACATAACGCCTATAGAAAAGTGGAGTGGACACAAACCAAACGTCTCACATTTGAAGAATTTGGTAGCATATGCTATGTACACATAGCAGATCAAAAGAGAAAGAAGTTGGATGCCAAGGCAAAGTGTGGAATCTTCATTGGCTATAGCAACAAACCAAAGGGATATAGAGTCTTTATTCTGCAGAATGAGAAGGTTGAAGTATCTAGGAATGTTGAGTTTGATGAAAACAAAAAGTGGGATTGGGACAAGCGAGAAGAAATTAAGAAGATTTTTGTCCTGCCAATCAACGATGAACAACCATTAAAAGTGCAAATCGGAAACGTCCTCACTCTGGTTCTAGATCAAGCGAAGATCATGAGTACAATGAAAATGGAAGTGAAGAACGAGTGACATCTGAGCCTCCAAGAAAAATCAGATCCGTGGAAGAGATCATGAATGTAACTCAAAGAGTGGACGTTGAAGAAGCGGCTGAGATAATAGAAGAATGTTTTCTAGCACACGATAAACCACAAACTTATAACGAAGCATGTATTGAAAAAGATTGGAGAGAAGCTATGGAGGAAGAGATCAGAATGATTGAGAAAAACAAGACATGGAAGCTAGTAAACAAGCCGGAGAATAAACATGTCATAAGTGTAAAATGGATCTACAAAGTCAAAACCGATGCAAGTGGCAATCCGATTAAACACAAAGCTAGATTGGTCGCAAGAGGCTTCTCTCAACAATATGGAGTTGATTATGTTGAGACATTTGCTCCTGTTTCAAGACATGATACAATACGAACCCTTCTTGCATATGCGGCTCAAATGAAGTGGAAATTGTATCAAATGGATGTCAAGTCGGCTTTTCTAAACGGAGAACTAAAAGAAGAAGTCTATGTCACACAACCACCTGGGTTTGTGATTGAAGGAAAAGAAGACAAGGTACTAAGGTTATATAAAGGTTTATATGGTTTAAAGCAATCACCAAGGACTTGGTATGGAAGGATAGACTCTTATTTCATTCACAACGGATTTGAGAGGAGTAAGAATGATACAGCCTTATACATCTTGAAGCAAGGTGAAGACGTGTTAATTGTTAGTTTATACGTTGATGATATTATCATCACAGGGAACAACATTCGTCTCATCAACACTTTCAAGGACAACATGAAGAAAGAATTTGAAATGACTGATCTTGGAGTATTAAGCTACTTTCTCGGTATGGAAATAATACAAGATGATCAAGGTATATTTCTATCCCAAGAAAAATATGCAAATAAACTCATCGATAAGTTTGGAATGAGAGAAAGCAAGAGCGTGAACATGCCACTCTTACCACCGATAAAGAAGTTTGAAGATGACAAGGAATATGGCGATCAAACTAAGTATAGGAGCCTTGTTGGAAGACTCCTTTATCTTTGTACATCAAGATCTGACGTGATGTATGCAAGCTCTTATCTATCAAAGTTCATGTCATCACCGTTAGTAAAGCATTATCAAGAAGGAAAGAGGGTGCTACGATATGTCAATGGAACATCAAATATTGGAATAAAGTTTTCAAGCGTCAAAACACCAAGACTGATAGGTTATTCGGACAGCGATTAGGGAGGTTCTACAAAGGACATGAAGAGCACATCAGGTTATGTTTTTACTCTTGGATCGTCTATGTTCTGTTGGCAATCAAATAAGAAACAAACTGTGGCTCAATCAACAGCCGAATCCGAGTACATTGCCGTGTGTGGTGCAGCAAATCAAGCAGTTTGGCTACAAAATCTTCTGGTGGAGTTCGGTTTAAAGATAGAACGGGGAGTTCCCATCTTATGCGACAACAAATCAACAATAGCTATTGGAAAAAATCCAGTACAACATAGAAGAATAAAACACATCAAAATCAAGTATCACTATGTAAGAGAAGCTGAACAAAAGGGACTCATTAAATTAGAGTATTGCAAAGGAGAAGATCAACTCGCAGATATCCTCACGAAGGCATTGAGCAAGACAAGGTACGAAGACTTAAGAAAGAAGCTTGGAGTGAAACCGAGACATGAACATGTCCCTTCGTATAATGAACAATGCAAGTCTCGTATCATTTGTGTCCCTTCGTATAAGTCGTGCTCTCTGTGAATGAATGTGTCGGTTGTATAAGTCGTTATTGTTGTATGAGTCGTGTCTGTAGGATAAGTCGTGACTGTTCGTATAGAGTCTCTTCGTATGTGTAATTATAAGTAGCAAGACAAAACTAAAATTGTAGTACGTGTGTAATACGCTTTACAATTAATACAATAAATGAGTTCCTCATTTCGTGATTAATCACTTATAATTGTTCATACTCAAAAATTTTTTTTATAAATTTAAAAGGGTTTAATAGATTTTATAAATAATACATTTATAAGTTGCTTTATAAAATTTTATATAAAATCAATTTAACCTTATAAATAATATATTTATAAATTCTCTTATAAAATTTTATAAAAATAAAATTTAAAAACACGCTTTTAAGTTTTACTTAGTTTTATAATACAATATAAGTGCTTTAAAGATTTTATATTATTTATTTATAAAACAATATAAAACTTTATGAAATCAAATTCTTTTAAAGGTTATCTTATTGTAACTTATAAGTTATTATATAAAACATTATTTATATTTATCTTATAAAATTCTGTAAAAATTAATATATATTATTTTATTAAACCTTGTAATATAGCATTTTCAATATTACGAGTTAGTCATTCTCATGCATTTAATCATCAAGTGGGTCTATTAGAAATAAAATTTGGTTTTATTTACTATTTTTAATCATTCTTTATTAAGATTTATAATTTATCTTATTAAACCATATAATTAAAATTTTAAAAAATTCTGAGTTATATAAATTCGCTAAAACATATAAAAATAATGAAAGACAGAATATTTGAGTCATTTATTAATAAAAATATATTTTTAAAAATATCTAAAAAAGGATAACATTAAAAAAATTTC
>JAKUCM010003512.1:0-33887 GCA_023374145.1 Lepidium sativum
GTTGGTGTGGCCTAGTGAGGATGCTTGGCCAATACTCCCCCTCAAGCTAAGCCGCAATGTAATAGAGACTTAGCTTGGAAACCCCAAAGCATACACCTCGGTAAAAACCTCACAAAGGAAAACCCATTGGGACAAAACCTTTATGAGGGAAAAAGAGCATGTATACTTTGAGGTTAGGAGACATGAGGTCAAGGGCAGTCAAGGCTTACAAGTCCAAGTTTGCCATAAATATGGTTGCAAACCTTGGAGCTTGCTGCCTTGGTGAAGATGTCTGCCAATTGGTCTCCACTTGGTGTGTAACACGGAAGGGTCACTCCCTGAGCTATGCGTTCCCGAACTTTGTGGCAGTCTACTTCAATACTCTTGGTCCTCTCATGAAAGACTGAGTTGTTGGCTATGTGAATCGCTGCTTGATTGTCGCAATGCATTATGGTCGGTTCATTGGTGTCATACCCTAGATCTTTGAGAATACTCCGGAGCCATACCAACTCATCCGTTAGTTTCCTCATTGCTCGGTATTCTGCTTCTGCGGTAGAGCAAGCCACCACCTTTTGCTTCTTGGTCTTCCAAGTCACCAAGTTCCCTCCAATGAATGTGCAAAAGCCAGTAGTAGACTTCCTATCGTTCCTATCACCTGCCCAATCAGCATCACAATATCCAGATATTGTAGTACTATTATGCTTACCCATCCAAATGCCTTGGCTGGAACTCCCTCTTAGGTACCGAAGGATGCGCTCAAGCATTGACCAATGATGCTTTGTGGGAGTTTGCATGTACTGGCTGACTTGGTTTACTGCAAAACAGAGGTCAGGACGAGTTATGGTAAGGTAAATAAGCTTACCTACAAGTCGCCTGTACAGCATTGGATCCTCATATGGCTCAGCCGCATTCTCCCCCTCTCGATGAGCCTTGTAACCATCATCAATCGGTGTTTTGACAGACTTAGAAGTCTCCATTCCTGTCTCACACAACAAATCTAAAGTGTACTTTCGTTGAGAGAGAAATAAGCCGTCCGAGAAACGACAAATCTCAATCCCTAGAAAGTACGTCAACTCCCCCAAGTCTTTGATGTCAAAAACAGAATGAAGATAAGACTTAGTTTGGGAGATACCTTCCTTATCATCGCCGGTGATGATAAGGTCATCCACATAAATGAGCACAACCACAATTCCTTGATTCCGCCGGAAGGTGAACAAAGTGTGATCGGCTTCAGACTTTACAAAACCACGATCACGAAGGGTATGGCTCAGTTTATGATACCAAGCTCTTGGAGATTGCTTCAGCCCATAGATGGCTTTCCTAAGCCGGAGAACCTTTCCTGGATCAAACCTAGACTCAAGTCCCGGCGGTGGAGTCATATACACTTCCTCCTCAAGCTCTCCTTGAAGGAAAGCGTTCTTGACATCCATCTGCCATAAATCCCAAGATAGATTAGTAGCTAAGGAAAGCACAACCCTTACCGTATGAAGCTTGGCAACCGGAGCAAAGGTGTCTGTATAATCCTTCCCGTAGGTTTGAGTAAAGCCGCGTGCAACAAGACGTGCCTTGTAACGTTCAATCTCTCCATTAGCCTTATACTTAATGGTAAAGACCCATTTGCAAGAGACGGCTTTCTTTCCCGGAGGAAGTTCAGCCTCAGCCCATGTGTTATTGACATCCATTGCGGTGGCTTCAGCATTCACCGCCTCCATCCAGGCAGGGTTTTGACTAGCTTCAGCAAATGTCTTGGGTACCTGATCCAGCTCAATCTTCCCAAGAAAAGCTTTAAACTGAGATGGTACAAGGTTCATAGAGAATACCGCTTGAGTTGGATGAGCTATTGCAAAGGCATTGTAGTATGTCCGTGTTTCTACCCATCGTGAAGGATCCTTACGCACCCTTGTACTACGACGAAGTGGTTGAATGGGCTGAGAATCACGAACCAGAACAGACCCATCATCATGCAAGCCCGACGTCTCGGAAGTCACAGGCCGATCGGTATACGCGGTCGAGTTAGAGTCCTCAGCCGGATTGACAGTCGGAACTGGAGTATTGGCCAAGCATCCTCACTAGGCCACACCAACAAAATCCCAGAGGCCTAGTGACATTTATCCTTAGGAAGATCGGAAGACGCGCATCACTTCGGTTGGGCGCGACTTCGGGAAAAAGAGAAGCCGTGAGACGCAAGGCGTGAAGACGTAGGGCGCAAGGCAATGAGACTTGGGAAGCAAAGTGTGAGGCGACCGTTAGATGGAGAGGGTGTATGGGTCTTCCCCAACGGTCAAAGTGGTCCCGGGAATATGACCGTTGGGCGCGTGCAGCTTCAGAGTGGTCCCGGCTGGACGCGTGAAGAGCAGGTGGTCCCCTCCAGCCGCCAACGACCTCAGGTGGTCCCCTCCAGCTTCCAGCGACTTCTTCTCTCTTCTCTTCTTCTCCTTTGCGATTTTTCTGTTTATTTAAGAGGAACAATTGTATCTTTTAGAATCAATGGAGTTTTAATGGAAGCTCTCTTCATATTCTCTCAAAACACTCTCCAATCTCTTATTCTCTAAAGTTTTCGCATTGTGTACTCCAACTCACATGGTATCAGAGCAGTGATATCCTCTCACTATGCTTCCATTAATCTCTTTTCATCACTCTCTGTTTTTCTTCTCTATTGTTTAGTCCTTGAAATTCAAAACTCGCCGTGGAAAGCTTGGGTTCTACCTCCGGGGCGCATCCTCCTTGCGGGCTCTTCTCAAAGTTTTGAAGAAAAAGGCTATCTTTGAGTCCTATATACAGAAAAGCTGGGATCTTTGGTGAGCTTTGGCATCAAAAGAGTAAGCTTTTCTCATTCAAACTCAAGGAAATCTCGAAATCTCTCTTGTGAAGCCTTACCGGAAGCGTGAAAGGGAAAAGGTCAAGTCTTTTCTCTCTTCTTGAAGTGGTGCTCTCTGGTGTTCTTAAGAGAAGACTTTTAGTCTCTCCTGTTCGTGATTTCAAGAAAGCTTCAACTTTTTAAGCCTCTCTTTGGGTCATTTCTCAGCCGGCACAAAAAAAAAAGGGTGTAATCTTTTCTTCTCAAAATGGATCCAAGTAAACTACAAGTGGTTCCTATTATGCTTAAAGGGCCGAATTACTTGCTGTGGGCTAGAGCTGCAAAGACTACCATCTGCACAAAGAAAGGCTATTGGAGTCATATAGTCAAAGATAGACCCTTAAAGAAGTCCACATCAAGTGAAGAAGATGAGGAAGTGCTTGATGAGGATGATGATTGGTTCCTCATGGATCAATCGGTCAAATCTATCATCTTGGGATCACTAGACAAACCCATATTAGAAGCCTACTACTACTGTGAGACAGCTAAAGACTTATGGGAATCCTTGAAGAAAGTATATGGTAATATTTCAAGTCTTACTCGGGTTTTTGAAGTTAAGAAGGAATTGAGTAGTCTTTATCAAGATGACATGGAATTTACGGAATACTTTGGTAGATTTAGATCTTTGTGGGCTGAGATGGATATGCTTAGACCAATGACATTGGAGCCTAAGGTAATTATGAGTAGAAGTGAAGAGGATAAAGTTCTCGGTTTGATGATGAATCTCAATCCATGTTACACGGATCTTGTTAAACATATCTTGAGGACTGCGGCTACTACTCATTCACTTCCTAGTCTTGAAGAAGTTTGTGCTCAAATCCAGAAGGAACAAGGGGTCTATTGGTCTATTGGAAAGAAAGGGAAGTTCGGGTCTAATAATTGCCAACAAAGCTCAAGTTAAGACCGAAGATAAGAAGAGGCTAATATGTGAGCATTGTAAGAAGAAAGGTCATGCCAAAGATAAGTGCTGGATTCTTCACCCACACCTTAAGCCAGCCAAGTTCAAAGAAGCAAGGGCTAACCTCACTCAAGAGAAGTCGGATGAACCAAATCAATTGTCTCTAGCTCCTTTCTCTTCGGGTTCATCCTCTTTGGCTGGACAGCAAGAACAAGGAATTGCTGCCTCATCTTCTTTCCAAGGAGAGGTGATTAAGAAGGCAGACTTGGAAGCTCTTATTCAATCCCTTAAGTCCCTAAGGGATTCTGGTATTTGTCTCTTCTCACATTCCTTATTTAAGCCGATTATCATTGACTCGGGAGCCTCTCACCACATGATTAGTGATAGGGGGCTAATTAGTGATATTGAACCAGCTTTAGGGAGTGTGGTAATTGCTAATGGAGCTAAGGTATCGGTTAGGGGTGTAGGGAATTTAGGCTTACTTAACAAGAAAATGAAAGCTTTCTTTATGCCCGGTTTCTCCTCAAACTTGTTATCGGTTAGGAAAGTGGTAAATGTGAGTTTGAGTACACAATGCGAAAACTTTAGAGAATAAGAGATTGGAGAGTGTTTTGAGAGAATATGAAGAGAGCTTCCATTAAAACTCCATAGATCCTAAAAAATACAATTGTTCCTCTTAAATAAACAGAAAAATCGCAAAGGAGAAGAAGAGAAGAGAGAAGAAGTCGCTGGAAGCTGGAGGGGACCACCTGAGGTCGTTGGCGGCTGGAGGGGACCACCTGCTCTTCACGCGTCCAGCCGGGACCACTCTGAAGCTGCACGCGCCCAACGGTCATATTCCCGGGACCACTTTGACCGTTGGGGAAGACCCATACACCCTCTCCATCTAACGGTCGCCTCACACCTTGCTTCCCAAGTCTCATTGCCTTGCGCCCTACGTCTTCACGCCTTGCGTCTCACGGCTTCTCTTTTTCCCGAAGTCGCGCCCAACCGAAGTGATGCGCGTCTTCCGATCTTCCTAAGGATAAATGTCACTAGGCCTCTGGGATTTTGTTGGTGTGGCCTAGTGAGGATGCTTGGCCAATACTCCCCCTCAAGCTAAGCCGCAATGTAATAGAGACTTAGCTTGGAAACCCCAAAGCATACACCTCGGTAAAAACCTCACAAAGGAAAACCCATTGGGACAAAACCTTTATGAGGGAAAAAGAGCATGTATACTTTGAGGTTAGGAGACATGAGGTCAAGGGCAGTCAAGGCTTACAAGTCCAAGTTTGCCATAAATATGGTTGCAAACCTTGGAGCTTGCTGCCTTGGTGAAGATGTCTGCCAATTGGTCTCCACTTGGTGTGTAACACGGAAGGGTCACTCCCTGAGCTATGCGTTCCCGAACTTTGTGGCAGTCTACTTCAATACTCTTGGTCCTCTCATGAAAGACTGAGTTGTTGGCTATGTGAATCGCTGCTTGATTGTCGCAATGCATTATGGTCGGTTCATTGGTGTCATACCCTAGATCTTTGAGAATACTCCGGAGCCATACCAACTCATCCGTTAGTTTCCTCATTGCTCGGTATTCTGCTTCTGCGGTAGAGCAAGCCACCACCTTTTGCTTCTTGGTCTTCCAAGTCACCAAGTTCCCTCCAATGAATGTGCAAAAACCAGTAGTAGACTTCCTATCGTTCCTATCACCTGCCCAATCAGCATCACAATATCCAGATATTGTAGTACTATTATGCTTACCCATCCAAATGCCTTGGCTGGAACTCCCTCTTAGGTACCGAAGGATGCGCTCAAGCATTGACCAATGATGCTTTGTGGGAGTTTGCATGTACTGACTGACTTGGTTTACTGCAAAACAGAGGTCAGGACGAGTTATGGTAAGGTAAATAAGCTTACCTACAAGTCGCCTGTACAGCATTGGATCCTCATATGGCTCAGCCGCATTCTCCCCCTCTCGATGAGCCTTGTAACCATCATCAATCGGTGTTTTGACAGACTTAGAAGTCTCCATTCCTGTCTCACACAACAAATCTAAAGTGTACTTTCGTTGAGAGAGAAATAAGCCGTCCGAGAAACGACAAATCTCAATCCCTAGAAAGTACGTCAACTCCCCCAAGTCTTTGATGTCAAAAACAGAATGAAGATAAGACTTAGTTTGGGAGATACCTTCCTTATCATCGCCGGTGATGATAAGGTCATCCACATAAATGAGCACAACCACAATTCCTTGATTCCGCCGGAAGGTGAACAAAGTGTGATCGGCTTCAGACTTTACAAAACCACGATCACGAAGGGTATGGCTCAGTTTATGATACCAAGCTCTTGGAGATTGCTTCAGCCCATAGATGGCTTTCCTAAGCCGGAGAACCTTTCCTGGATCAAACCTAGACTCAAGTCCCGGCGGTGGAGTCATATACACTTCCTCCTCAAGCTCTCCTTGAAGGAAAGCGTTCTTGACATCCATCTGCCATAAATCCCAAGATAGATTAGTAGCTAAGGAAAGCACAACCCTTACCGTATGAAGCTTGGCAACCGGAGCAAAGGTGTCTGTATAATCCTTCCCGTAGGTTTGAGTAAAGCCGCGTGCAACAAGACGTGCCTTGTAGCGTTCAATCTCTCCATTAGCCTTATACTTAATGGTAAAGACCCATTTGCAAGAGACGGCTTTCTTTCCCGGAGGAAGTTCAGCCTCAGCCCATGTGTTATTGACATCCATTGCGGCGGCTTCAGCATTCACCGCCTCCATCCAGGCAGGGTTTTGACTAGCTTCAGCAAATGTCTTGGGTACCTGATCCAGCTCAATCTTCCCAAGAAAAGCTTTAAACTGAGATGGTACAAGGTTCATAGAGAATACCGCTTGAGTTGGATGAGCTATTGCAAAGGCATTGTAGTATGTCCGTGTTTCTACCCATCGTGAAGGATCCTTACGCACCCTTGTACTACGACGAAGTGGTTGAATGGGCTGAGAATCACGAACCAGAACAGACCCATCATCATGCAAGCCCGACGTCTCGGAAGTCACAGGCCGATCGGTATACGCGGTCGAGTTAGAGTCCTCGGCCGGATTGACAGTCGGAACTGGAGGAGACGTTGGGTAGGATGCGTCCGGAGCATTAGCAGAAGGACTATGAGTCGAGTCGGGAACAGCATGGGTATGTGTCTCGGTATCGGAAGGCACGGATCGATGCGGAGACTGTGAGCTCGAAGGACGCGTCCCAGCGGGTGCAGCATCCGTTTCCCGAGAGAGACCTAAATGTTGGAGGAGAAGCCGCAAGCTGGCGGCTCGGTCCAGATTTGGCTCGGACAAGTCCTGAAGGTCATCCCACGTAGTAGCATCATACAATCCTCTATCTTCCAAGAATTTGACATCACGAGACACATACACTCTTCTTGACTCCGGGTCATAACACTTATAGCCTTTTTGTGTCGGAGAATAGCCAATAAACATACACCGTTTACTTTTGGCTTCAAGCTTGTTGCGAAGATCTCCGGGAACTAAGACAAAACAAAGACACCCAAATACACGTAAGTGATCTAAATGTGGTTCAGTTTTGTTAAGTACCTTAAATGGAGACACATCCCGAAGAATCTTGGTAGGGGTTCGATTAATCAAATAGCATGCTGTCATGACAGCATCTCCCCAAAAATGTTTTGGAACGTGCATATGAAACATAATTGCTCGGGTTATTTCCATTAGATGTCGATTTTTACGTTCGGCTACACCATTTTGTTGCGGATTATAAGGGCAACTTGTTTGGTGAAGGATTCCTTGTTTGGCAAGGTGTTCTTGGAACACACGACTCATATATTCACCACCATTATCCGTTCGTAATACCTTCAATTTAGCATTAAAGTGATTAGTGATATAAGCTTCGAAATTTTTAAATGCATCAAACACTTTATCCTTCGATGGCATCAAGGTTATCCATGTGTATTTTGACTTCTCATCAATAAATGTCACAAAGTATCTATGTCTATCCCTAGATATGCACGGTGAAGTCCATACATCGGAATGAACTAGATCAAAGCAATTATCATAAATGGTTGATGATAAGGGATAAACCGTTTTGCAATGTTTTCCTAATATGCAAGCTTCACAATCACTAAAATTGTCAAAGGATAATTGAGGTAACATAAGGTTCAAAGCACGAAAATGAGGGTGGCCAGCCCTTGCATGCCAAACAGAGGGTTTCAAGCCAATAGCCGAATTCGAAAAACCAACATTAGTGTTATAAAACTTAGAAAACATCTTAGAATCTTCAAGGATGTACAATCCATCTTGGATTCTGCCTTCTCCGATCATGCTCCCAGTCTTAATATCCTGAAACTTAACACTATTAGGACCAAAGATAACATAACAATTTAGATCATTTACCACTTTCCTAACCGATAACAAGTTTGAGGAGAAACCGGGCATAAAGAAAGCTTTCATTTTCTTGTTAAGTAAGCCTAAATTCCCTACACCCCTAACCGATACCTTAGCTCCATTAGCAATTACCACACTCCCTAAAGCTGGTTCAATATCACTAATTAGCCCCCTATCACTAATCATGTGGTGAGAGGCTCCCGAGTCAATGATAATCGGCTTAAATAAGGAATGTGAGAAGAGACAAATACCAGAATCCCTTAGGGACTTAAGGGATTGAATAAGAGCTTCCAAGTCTGCCTTCTTAATCACCTCTCCTTGGAAAGAAGATGAGGCAGCAATTCCTTGTTCTTGCTGTCCAGCCAAAGAGGATGAACCCGAAGAGAAAGGAGCTAGAGACAATTGATTTGGTTCATCCGACTTCTCTTGAGTGAGGTTAGCCCTTGCTTCTTTGAACTTGGCTGGCTTAAGGTGTGGGTGAAGAATCCAGCACTTATCTTTGGCATGACCTTTCTTCTTACAATGCTCACATATTAGCCTCTTCTTATCTTCGGTCTTAACTTGAGCTTTGTTGGCAATTATTAGACCCGAACTTCCCTTTCTTTCCAATAGACCAATAGACCCTTGTTCCTTCTGGATTTGAGCACAAACTTCTTCAAGACTAGGAAGTGAATGAGTAGTAGCCGCAGTCCTCAAGATATGTTTAACAAGATCCGTGTAACATGGATTGAGATTCATCATCAAACCGAGAACTTTATCCTCTTCACTTCTACTCATAATTACCTTAGGCTCCAATGTCATTGGTCTAAGCATATCCATCTCAGCCCACAAAGATCTAAATCTACCAAAGTATTCCGTAAATTCCATGTCATCTTGATAAAGACTACTCAATTCCTTCTTAACCTCAAAAACCCGAGTAAGACTTGAAATATTACCATATACTTTCTTCAAGGATTCCCATAAGTCTTTAGCTGTCTCACAGTAGTAGTAGGCTTCTAATATGGGTTTGTCTAGTGATCCCAAGATGATAGATTTGACCGATTGATCCATGAGGAACCAATCATCATCCTCATCAAGCACTTCCTCATCTTCTTCACTTGATGTGGACTTCTTTAAGGGTCTATCTTTGACTATATGACTCCAATAGCCTTTCTTTGTGCAGATGGTAGTCTTTGCAGCTCTAGCCCACAGCAAGTAATTCGGCCCTTTAAGCATAATAGGAACCACTTGTAGTTTACTTGGATCCATTTTGAGAAGGAAAGATTACACCTTTTTTTGTGCCGGCTGAGAAATGACCCAAAGAGAGGCTTAAAAAGTTGAAGCTTTCTTGAAATCACGAACAGGAGAGACTAAAAGTCTTCTCTTAAGAACACCAGAGAGCACCACTTCAAGAAGAGAGAAAAGACTTGACCTTTTCCCTTTCACGCTTCCGGTAAGGCTTCACAAGAGAGATTTCGAGATTTCCTTGAGTTTGAATGAGAAAAGCTTACTCTTTTGATGCCAAAGCTCACCAAAGATCCCAGCTTTTCTGTATATAGGACTCAAAGATAGCCTTTTTCTTCAAAACTTTGAGAAGAGCCGCAAGGAGGATGCGCCCCGGAGGTAGAACCCAAGCTTTCCACGGCGAGTTTTGAATTTCAAGGACTAAACAATAGAGAAGAAAAACAGAGAGTGATGAAAAGAGATTAATGGAAGCATAGTGAGAGGATATCACTGCTCTGATACCATTTGAGTTTGAGTACACAATGCGAAAACTTTAGAGAATAAGAGATTGGAGAGTGTTTTGAGAGAATATGAAGAGAGCTTCCATTAAAACTCCATAGATCCTAAAAAATACAATTGTTCCTCTTAAATAAACAGAAAAATCGCAAAGGAGAAGAAGAGAAGAGAGAAGAAGTCGCTGGAAGCTGGAGGGGACCACCTGAGGTCGTTGGCGGCTGGAGGGGACCACCTGCTCTTCACGCGTCCAGCCGGGACCACTCTGAAGCTGCACGCGCCCAACGGTCATATTCCCGGGACCACTTTGACCGTTGGGGAAGACCCATACACCCTCTCCATCTAACGGTCGCCTCACACCTTGCTTCCCAAGTCTCATTGCCTTGCGCCCTACGTCTTCACGCCTTGCGTCTCACGGCTTCTCTTTTTCCCGAAGTCGCGCCCAACCGAAGTGATGCGCGTCTTCCGATCTTCCTAAGGATAAATGTCACTAGGCCTCTGGGATTTTGTTGGTGTGGCCTAGTGAGGATGCTTGGCCAATAGTAAATGATCTAAATTGTTATGTTATCTTTGGTCCTAATAGTGTTAAGTTTCAGGATATTAAGACTGGGAGCATGATCGGAGAAGGCAGAATCCAAGATGGATTGTACATCCTTGAAGATTCTAAGATGTTTTCTAAGTTTTATAACACTAATGTTGGTTTTTCGAATTCGGCTATTGGCTTGAAACCCTCTGTTTGGCATGCAAGGGCTGGCCACCCTCATTTTCGTGCTTTGAACCTTATGTTACCTCAATTATCCTTTGAAAATTTTAGTGATTGTGAAGCTTGCATATTAGGAAAACATTGCAAAACGGTTTATCCCTTATCATCAACCATTTATGATAATTGCTTTGATCTAGTTCATTCCGATGTATGGACTTCACCGTGCATATCTAGGGATAGACATAGATACTTTGTGACATTTATTGATGAGAAGTCAAAATACACATGGATAACCTTGATGCCATCGAAGGATAAAGTGTTTGATGCATTTAAAAATTTCGAAGCTTATATCACTAATCACTTTAATGCTAAATTGAAGGTATTACGAACGGATAATGGTGGTGAATATATGAGTCGTGTGTTCCAAGAACACCTTGCCAAACAAGGAATCCTTCACCAAACAAGTTGTCCTTATAATCCGCAACAAAATGGTGTAGCCGAACGTAAAAATCGACATCTAATGGAAATAACCCGAGCAATTATGTTTCATATGCACGTTCCAAAACATTTTTGGGGAGATGCTGTCATGACAGCATGCTATTTGATTAATCGAACCCCTACCAAGATTCTTCGGGATGTGTCTCCATTTAAGGTACTTAACAAAACTGAACCACATTTAGATCACTTACGTGTATTTGGGTGTCTTTGTTTTGTCTTAGTTCCCGGAGATCTTCGCAACAAGCTTGAAGCCAAAAGTAAACGGTGTATGTTTATTGGCTATTCTCCGACACAAAAAGGCTATAAGTGTTATGACCCGGAGGCAAGAAGAGTGTATGTGTCTCGTGATGTCAAATTCTTGGAAGATAGAGGATTGTATGATGCTACTACGTGGGATGACCTTCAGGACTTGTCCGAGCCAAATCTGGACCGAGCCGCCAGCTTGCGGCTTCTCCTCCAACATTTAGGTCTCTCTCGGGAAACGGATGCTGCACCCGCTGGGACGCGTCCTTCGAGCTCACAGTCTCCGCATCGATCCGTGCCTTCCGATACCGAGACACATACCCATGCTGTTCCCGACTCGACTCATAGTCCTTCTGCTAATGCTCCGGACGCATCCTACCCAACGTCTCCTCCAGTTCCGACTGTCAATCCGGCCGAGGACTCTAACTCGACCGCGTATACCGATCGGCCTGTGACTTCCGAGACGTCGGGCTTGCATGATGATGGGTCTGTTCTGGTTCGTGATTCTCAGCCCATTCAACCACTTCGTCGTAGTACAAGGGTGCGTAAGGATCCTTCACGATGGGTAGAAACACGGACATACTACAATGCCTTTGCAATAGCTCATCCAACTCAAGCGGTATTCTCTATGAACCTTGTACCATCTCAGTTTAAAGCTTTTCTTGGGAAGATTGAGCTGGATCAGGTACCCAAGACATTTGCTGAAGCTAGTCAAAACCCTGCCTGGATGGAGGCGGTGAATGCTGAAGCCGCCGCAATGGATGTCAATAACACATGGGCTGAGGCTGAACTTCCTCCGGGAAAGAAAGCCGTCTCTTGCAAATGGGTCTTTACCATTAAGTATAAGGCTAATGGAGAGATTGAACGCTACAAGGCACGTCTTGTTGCACGCGGCTTTACTCAAACCTACGGGAAGGATTATACAGACACCTTTGCTCCGGTTGCCAAGCTTCATACGGTAAGGGTTGTGCTTTCCTTAGCTACTAATCTATCTTGGGATTTATGGCAGATGGATGTCAAGAACGCTTTCCTTCAAGGAGAGCTTGAGGAGGAAGTGTATATGACTCCACCGCCGGGACTTGAGTCTAGGTTTGATCCAGGAAAGGTTCTCCGGCTTAGGAAAGCCATCTATGGGCTGAAGCAATCTCCAAGAGCTTGGTATCATAAACTGAGCCATACCCTTCGTGATCGTGGTTTTGTAAAGTCTGAAGCCGATCACACTTTGTTCACCTTCCGGCGGAATCAAGGACTTGTGGTTGTGCTCATTTATGTGGATGACCTTATCATCACCGGCGATGATAAGGAAGGTATCTCCCAAACTAAGTCTTATCTTCATTCTGTTTTTGACATCAAAGACTTGGGGGAGTTGACGTACTTTCTAGGGATTGAGATTTGTCGTTTCTCGGACGGCTTATTTCTCTCTCAACGAAAGTACACTTTAGATTTGTTGTGTGAGACAGGAATGGAGACTTCTAAGTCTGTCAAAACACCGATTGATGATGGTTACAAGGCTCATCGAGAGGGGGAGAATGCGGCTGAGCCATATGAGGATCCAATGCTGTACAGGCGACTTGTAGGTAAGCTTATTTACCTTACCATAACTCGTCCTGACCTCTGTTTTGCAGTAAACCAAGTCAGTCAGTGTGAGTTTGAGTACACAATGCGAAAACTTTAGAGAATAAGAGATTGGAGAGTGTTTTGAGAGAATATGAAGAGAGCTTCCATTAAAACTCCATAGATCCTAAAAAATACAATTGTTCCTCTTAAATAAACAGAAAAATCGCAAAGGAGAAGAAGAGAAGAGAGAAGAAGTCGCTGGAAGCTGGAGGGGACCACCTGAGGTCGTTGGCGGCTGGAGGGGACCACCTGCTCTTCACGCGTCCAGCCGGGACCACTCTGAAGCTGCACGCGCCCAACGGTCATATTCCCGGGACCACTTTGACCGTTGGGGAAGACCCATACACCCTCTCCATCTAACGGTCGCCTCACACCTTGCTTCCCAAGTCTCATTGCCTTGCGCCCTACGTCTTCACGCCTTGCGTCTCACGGCTTCTCTTTTTCCCGAAGTCGCGCCCAACCGAAGTGATGCGCGTCTTCCGATCTTCCTAAGGATAAATGTCACTAGGCCTCTGGGATTTTGTTGGTGTGGCCTAGTGAGGATGCTTGGCCAATACTCCCCCTCAAGCTAAGCCGCAATGTAATAGAGACTTAGCTTGGAAACCCCAAAGCATACACCTCGGTAAAAACCTCACAAAGGAAAACCCATTGGGACAAAACCTTTATGAGGGAAAAAGAGCATGTATACTTTGAGGTTAGGAGACATGAGGTCAAGGGCAGTCAAGGCTTACAAGTCCAAGTTTGCCATAAATATGGTTGCAAACCTTGGAGCTTGCTGCCTTGGTGAAGATGTCTGCCAATTGGTCTCCACTTGGTGTGTAACACGGAAGGGTCACTCCCTGAGCTATGCGTTCCCGAACTTTGTGGCAGTCTACTTCAATACTCTTGGTCCTCTCATGAAAGACTGAGTTGTTGGCTATGTGAATCGCTGCTTGATTGTCGCAATGCATTATGGTCGGTTCATTGGTGTCATACCCTAGATCTTTGAGAATACTCCGGAGCCATACCAACTCATCCGTTAGTTTCCTCATTGCTCGGTATTCTGCTTCTGCGGTAGAGCAAGCCACCACCTTTTGCTTCTTGGTCTTCCAAGTCACCAAGTTCCCTCCAATGAATGTGCAAAAACCAGTAGTAGACTTCCTATCGTTCCTATCACCTGCCCAATCAGCATCACAATATCCAGATATTGTAGTACTATTATGCTTACCCATCCAAATGCCTTGGCTGGAACTCCCTCTTAGGTACCGAAGGATGCGCTCAAGCATTGACCAATGATGCTTTGTGGGAGTTTGCATGTACTGACTGACTTGGTTTACTGCAAAACAGAGGTCAGGACGAGTTATGGTAAGGTAAATAAGCTTACCTACAAGTCGCCTGTACAGCATTGGATCCTCATATGGCTCAGCCGCATTCTCCCCCTCTCGATGAGCCTTGTAACCATCATCAATCGGTGTTTTGACAGACTTAGAAGTCTCCATTCCTGTCTCACACAACAAATCTAAAGTGTACTTTCGTTGAGAGAGAAATAAGCCGTCCGAGAAACGACAAATCTCAATCCCTAGAAAGTACGTCAACTCCCCCAAGTCTTTGATGTCAAAAACAGAATGAAGATAAGACTTAGTTTGGGAGATACCTTCCTTATCATCGCCGGTGATGATAAGGTCATCCACATAAATGAGCACAACCACAATTCCTTGATTCCGCCGGAAGGTGAACAAAGTGTGATCGGCTTCAGACTTTACAAAACCACGATCACGAAGGGTATGGCTCAGTTTATGATACCAAGCTCTTGGAGATTGCTTCAGCCCATAGATGGCTTTCCTAAGCCGGAGAACCTTTCCTGGATCAAACCTAGACTCAAGTCCCGGCGGTGGAGTCATATACACTTCCTCCTCAAGCTCTCCTTGAAGGAAAGCGTTCTTGACATCCATCTGCCATAAATCCCAAGATAGATTAGTAGCTAAGGAAAGCACAACCCTTACCGTATGAAGCTTGGCAACCGGAGCAAAGGTGTCTGTATAATCCTTCCCGTAGGTTTGAGTAAAGCCGCGTGCAACAAGACGTGCCTTGTAGCGTTCAATCTCTCCATTAGCCTTATACTTAATGGTAAAGACCCATTTGCAAGAGACGGCTTTCTTTCCCGGAGGAAGTTCAGCCTCAGCCCATGTGTTATTGACATCCATTGCGGCGGCTTCAGCATTCACCGCCTCCATCCAGGCAGGGTTTTGACTAGCTTCAGCAAATGTCTTGGGTACCTGATCCAGCTCAATCTTCCCAAGAAAAGCTTTAAACTGAGATGGTACAAGGTTCATAGAGAATACCGCTTGAGTTGGATGAGCTATTGCAAAGGCATTGTAGTATGTCCGTGTTTCTACCCATCGTGAAGGATCCTTACGCACCCTTGTACTACGACGAAGTGGTTGAATGGGCTGAGAATCACGAACCAGAACAGACCCATCATCATGCAAGCCCGACGTCTCGGAAGTCACAGGCCGATCGGTATACGCGGTCGAGTTAGAGTCCTCGGCCGGATTGACAGTCGGAACTGGAGGAGACGTTGGGTAGGATGCGTCCGGAGCATTAGCAGAAGGACTATGAGTCGAGTCGGGAACAGCATGGGTATGTGTCTCGGTATCGGAAGGCACGGATCGATGCGGAGACTGTGAGCTCGAAGGACGCGTCCCAGCGGGTGCAGCATCCGTTTCCCGAGAGAGACCTAAATGTTGGAGGAGAAGCCGCAAGCTGGCGGCTCGGTCCAGATTTGGCTCGGACAAGTCCTGAAGGTCATCCCACGTAGTAGCATCATACAATCCTCTATCTTCCAAGAATTTGACATCACGAGACACATACACTCTTCTTGACTCCGGGTCATAACACTTATAGCCTTTTTGTGTCGGAGAATAGCCAATAAACATACACCGTTTACTTTTGGCTTCAAGCTTGTTGCGAAGATCTCCGGGAACTAAGACAAAACAAAGACACCCAAATACACGTAAGTGATCTAAATGTGGTTCAGTTTTGTTAAGTACCTTAAATGGAGACACATCCCGAAGAATCTTGGTAGGGGTTCGATTAATCAAATAGCATGCTGTCATGACAGCATCTCCCCAAAAATGTTTTGGAACGTGCATATGAAACATAATTGCTCGGGTTATTTCCATTAGATGTCGATTTTTACGTTCGGCTACACCATTTTGTTGCGGATTATAAGGGCAACTTGTTTGGTGAAGGATTCCTTGTTTGGCAAGGTGTTCTTGGAACACACGACTCATATATTCACCACCATTATCCGTTCGTAATACCTTCAATTTAGCATTAAAGTGATTAGTGATATAAGCTTCGAAATTTTTAAATGCATCAAACACTTTATCCTTCGATGGCATCAAGGTTATCCATGTGTATTTTGACTTCTCATCAATAAATGTCACAAAGTATCTATGTCTATCCCTAGATATGCACGGTGAAGTCCATACATCGGAATGAACTAGATCAAAGCAATTATCATAAATGGTTGATGATAAGGGATAAACCGTTTTGCAATGTTTTCCTAATATGCAAGCTTCACAATCACTAAAATTGTCAAAGGATAATTGAGGTAACATAAGGTTCAAAGCACGAAAATGAGGGTGGCCAGCCCTTGCATGCCAAACAGAGGGTTTCAAGCCAATAGCCGAATTCGAAAAACCAACATTAGTGTTATAAAACTTAGAAAACATCTTAGAATCTTCAAGGATGTACAATCCATCTTGGATTCTGCCTTCTCCGATCATGCTCCCAGTCTTAATATCCTGAAACTTAACACTATTAGGACCAAAGATAACATAACAATTTAGATCATTTACCACTTTCCTAACCGATAACAAGTTTGAGGAGAAACCGGGCATAAAGAAAGCTTTCATTTTCTTGTTAAGTAAGCCTAAATTCCCTACACCCCTAACCGATACCTTAGCTCCATTAGCAATTACCACACTCCCTAAAGCTGGTTCAATATCACTAATTAGCCCCCTATCACTAATCATGTGGTGAGAGGCTCCCGAGTCAATGATAATCGGCTTAAATAAGGAATGTGAGAAGAGACAAATACCAGAATCCCTTAGGGACTTAAGGGATTGAATAAGAGCTTCCAAGTCTGCCTTCTTAATCACCTCTCCTTGGAAAGAAGATGAGGCAGCAATTCCTTGTTCTTGCTGTCCAGCCAAAGAGGATGAACCCGAAGAGAAAGGAGCTAGAGACAATTGATTTGGTTCATCCGACTTCTCTTGAGTGAGGTTAGCCCTTGCTTCTTTGAACTTGGCTGGCTTAAGGTGTGGGTGAAGAATCCAGCACTTATCTTTGGCATGACCTTTCTTCTTACAATGCTCACATATTAGCCTCTTCTTATCTTCGGTCTTAACTTGAGCTTTGTTGGCAATTATTAGACCCGAACTTCCCTTTCTTTCCAATAGACCAATAGACCCTTGTTCCTTCTGGATTTGAGCACAAACTTCTTCAAGACTAGGAAGTGAATGAGTAGTAGCCGCAGTCCTCAAGATATGTTTAACAAGATCCGTGTAACATGGATTGAGATTCATCATCAAACCGAGAACTTTATCCTCTTCACTTCTACTCATAATTACCTTAGGCTCCAATGTCATTGGTCTAAGCATATCCATCTCAGCCCACAAAGATCTAAATCTACCAAAGTATTCCGTAAATTCCATGTCATCTTGATAAAGACTACTCAATTCCTTCTTAACCTCAAAAACCCGAGTAAGACTTGAAATATTACCATATACTTTCTTCAAGGATTCCCATAAGTCTTTAGCTGTCTCACAGTAGTAGTAGGCTTCTAATATGGGTTTGTCTAGTGATCCCAAGATGATAGATTTGACCGATTGATCCATGAGGAACCAATCATCATCCTCATCAAGCACTTCCTCATCTTCTTCACTTGATGTGGACTTCTTTAAGGGTCTATCTTTGACTATATGACTCCAATAGCCTTTCTTTGTGCAGATGGTAGTCTTTGCAGCTCTAGCCCACAGCAAGTAATTCGGCCCTTTAAGCATAATAGGAACCACTTGTAGTTTACTTGGATCCATTTTGAGAAGGAAAGATTACACCTTTTTTTGTGCCGGCTGAGAAATGACCCAAAGAGAGGCTTAAAAAGTTGAAGCTTTCTTGAAATCACGAACAGGAGAGACTAAAAGTCTTCTCTTAAGAACACCAGAGAGCACCACTTCAAGAAGAGAGAAAAGACTTGACCTTTTCCCTTTCACGCTTCCGGTAAGGCTTCACAAGAGAGATTTCGAGATTTCCTTGAGTTTGAATGAGAAAAGCTTACTCTTTTGATGCCAAAGCTCACCAAAGATCCCAGCTTTTCTGTATATAGGACTCAAAGATAGCCTTTTTCTTCAAAACTTTGAGAAGAGCCGCAAGGAGGATGCGCCCCGGAGGTAGAACCCAAGCTTTCCA
The DNA here is from genome assembly GCA_023374145.1 of Lepidium sativum. Classification (NCBI taxonomy): domain Eukaryota; kingdom Viridiplantae; phylum Streptophyta; class Magnoliopsida; order Brassicales; family Brassicaceae; genus Lepidium; species Lepidium sativum. Next base: position 18,329 of record JAKUCM010003512.1, read on the forward strand.
CGGCGAGTTTTGAATTTCAAGGACTAAACAATAGAGAAGAAAAACAGAGAGTGATGAAAAGAGATTAATGGAAGCATAGTGAGAGGATATCACTGCTCTGATACCATGTGAGTTTGAGTACACAATGCGAAAACTTTAGAGAATAAGAGATTGGAGAGTGTTTTGAGAGAATATGAAGAGAGCTTCCATTAAAACTCCATAGATCCTAAAAAATACAATTGTTCCTCTTAAATAAACAGAAAAATCGCAAAGGAGAAGAAGAGAAGAGAGAAGAAGTCGCTGGAAGCTGGAGGGGACCACCTGAGGTCGTTGGCGGCTGGAGGGGACCACCTGCTCTTCACGCGTCCAGCCGGGACCACTCTGAAGCTGCACGCGCCCAACGGTCATATTCCCGGGACCACTTTGACCGTTGGGGAAGACCCATACACCCTCTCCATCTAACGGTCGCCTCACACCTTGCTTCCCAAGTCTCATTGCCTTGCGCCCTACGTCTTCACGCCTTGCGTCTCACGGCTTCTCTTTTTCCCGAAGTCGCGCCCAACCGAAGTGATGCGCGTCTTCCGATCTTCCTAAGGATAAATGTCACTAGGCCTCTGGGATTTTGTTGGTGTGGCCTAGTGAGGATGCTTGGCCAATAAGGCAAGACCGCAAGTCTACCACCGGGTATTGCACGTTCCTTGGAGGCAATTTAGTCACTTGGAAGAGCAAGAAGCAGAAGGTGGTGTCATGCTCAAGTGCCGAGGCTGAATATAGAGCTATGAGGAAGCTCACAGATGAACTTATATGGCTAAAGGCGTTGCTCAAAGATTTGGGGATTGAGACTCAAGAACCAATCACAATGCATTGTGATAATCAAGCTGCCATTCACATTGCCTCTAACTCAGTCTTCCATGAAAGAACAAAGCATATAGAGGTTGATTGCCACAAGGTTCGAGAAAAGGTGGAGCAAGGAGTGATCTTGCCATGTTACACAAGGAGCTCAGATCAATTGGCTGACATTTTCACTAAGGCTGCAAGCTCAAAGGTGTGTGAGTTTGTATATGAGAAGCTTGGACTAATTAATTTGTCCAAGGCGTAACAATGAACCATACTCTTTTTCCCTTAGTTGGTTTTGTCCCAAAAAGGGTTTTCCACTAAGGTTTTTAACGAGGTGGGGAGTTACAACTTTCAAGCTTGTTCCTAATGATCCACATTATGGATTCAAGCTTGAGGGGGAGTGTTAAACTAAAAGAGTTAAATAGCTGGAGTATAAGACAAGCTTCAGTTGGAGTGCTAAACAAGGAACCGAGTAAAAGGAAGGGTCTAACTACAAAGAAGAACTTGGTTAGCATTGTTGGAAAGGAACTAAGTCACATGTGTGGTAACTTGGCTCAGAAAAGTCACATGTGACTCCCTGAAGACCGTTGGAACATATTGGGAAAAGTCTTCCCTTCCCTTTTGTTATGGCAGATTTGGTTTGTACCCATTTCGGGTAAGTTTTGTCTTTAGTGTTTGGACTGTATAAAAGAGTGTAATGTGTATGTATAGGTAGGGTTTTCGTGTGCTCTTACTATATATATGTTGTAAACCACATTTGTAAAGCTTAAGAAATGAGAAGACTCTTCTTCCAACTCTCTCTTTCTCAATTCTCAATCAGATTCTCTTTTTCTCTAATCACATACTATTGAGAATTTTCACATAGAGAACTCTTGATCCATAGTCCAACTGCACCAAGCAACAACATGGATGTCTACCTCGAACCATTGTATGTGGTGTATGACTCTTTTTTGAAGGATCACTTTCTACTTAAAGCAATTTTGTTGTGGAGTATTAGTGACTATCCAGGATTAGGGACATTAGCTGGGTGTAAGGTCAAAGGCAAACAAGCATGTATTGTGTGTGGAAAAGATATACATTTTACATGATTGAAGTTCACACAGAAGCATAAGTATCTAAGAAACATAATGAGGCTCAGACATGATCATCCTTATAGAAGGAAAAATAAATGGTTTGACAACACTACGGAAAAACTGAAAGCAAATAGAATTCAAACATGAGCAGAAATATTTTAGGCACTTAAACACTTTAGAAATGATTTTTGGAAGTCTTTATCGCAGAAAAAATGCATGGGAAATAGAAAACCTTTGCGTGATGATGAGGTTATTTAAGAAGATGAGTATGAAGAGGATAATGATAACTCGAGATGGAAGAAAATGTCCAATCTCTTTGATTTGTCCTACATGAAGGTAATCACTTTTTATATAAAAGTCACTTTAAGTACTCTTGTTTGTTGTATTTTCATTTCCTTCTTAACTAAGTCTTTAACTTGTGTGTGATGTTAGGCAAGTGATTAGCCAAGTGATGGTTCGAGATATGACTTTGATCAGCTATTAAACTCATTTCATGACATGCTTCCCATAGGTAATGTACTCCCCAGTTCAACCGATGAGATGAAAAGATTCTTGAAACTGTTTGGTTTTGGGTACAACATGATTCATGGTTGTAAGAGCAACTCTATTTTATTATGGAAGCAATATGAAGATATGGAAAACATAGTGGTGAGGAAAATAAGGAGATTCCAGCTAAGGTGTTAAAAAGAATAGCATAAGAGGTTCATATAGTGCAATGCGACATATGGTGGATTTAATAACTTGGGACAATGTGAATCATAAATGGCCTGAGTTTTAAGCTGAACCAAGAAACCTGAGATTACGTCTATCCACATATGGGATTAATTCTTTCTCTATTCAAAATATCAAGTATCATACATGGCTGGTGTTATTGGTTAACTATTAAATGCATCCAACCAAATGTATGAAGGTAGAGAACTCTTGATCCATAGTCCAACTGCACCAAGCAACAACATGGATGTCTACCTCGAACCATTGTATGTGGTGTATGACTCTTTTTTGAAGGATCACTTTCTACTTAAAGCAATTTTGTTGTGGAGTATTAGTGACTATCCAGGATTAGGGACATTAGCTGGGTGTAAGGTCAAAGGCAAACAAGCATGTATTGTGTGTGGAAAAGATATACATTTTACATGATTGAAGTTCACACAGAAGCATAAGTATCTAAGAAACATAATGAGGCTCAGACATGATCATCCTTATAGAAGGAAAAATAAATGGTTTGACAACACTACGGAAAAACTGAAAGCAAATAGAATTCAAACGTGAGCAGAAATATTTTAGGCACTTAAACACTTTAGAAATGATTTTTGGAAGTCTTTATCGCAGAAAAAATGCATGGGAAATAGAAAACCTTTGCGTGATGATGAGGTTATTTAAGAAGATGAGTATGAAGAGGATAATGATAACTCGAGATGGAAGAAAATGTCCAATCTCTTTGATTTGTCCTACATGAAGGTAATCACTTTTTATATAAAAGTCACTTTAAGTACTCTTGTTTGTTGTATTTTCATTTCCTTCTTAACTAAGTCTTTAACTTGTGTGTGATGTTAGGCAAGTGATTAGCCAAGTGATGGTTCGAGATATGACTTTGATCAGCTATTAAACTCATTTCATGACATGCTTCCCATAGGTAATGTACTCCCCAGTTCAACCGATGAGATGAAAAGATTCTTGAAACTGTTTGGTTTTGGGTACAACATGATTCATGGTTGTAAGAGCAACTCTATTTTATTATGGAAGCAATATGAAGATATGGAAAACATAGTGGTGAGGAAAATAAGGAGATTCCAGCTAAGGTGTTAAAAAGAATAGCATAAGAGGTTCATATAGTGCAATGCGACATATGGTGGATTTAATAACTTGGGACAATGTGAATCATAAATGGCCTGAGTTTTAAGCTGAACCAAGAAACCTGAGATTACGTCTATCCACATATGGGATTAATTCTTTCTCTATTCAAAATACCAAGTATCATACATGGCTGGTGTTATTGGTTAACTATTAAATGCATCCAACCAAATGTATGAAGGTAGAGAACTCTTGATCCATAGTCCAACTGCACCAAGCAACAACATGGATGTCTACCTCGAACCATTGTATGTGGTGTATGACTCTTTTTTGAAGGATCACTTTCTACTTAAAGCAATTTTGTTGTGGAGTATTAGTGACTATCCAGGATTAGGGACATTAGCTGGGTGTAAGGTCAAAGGCAAACAAGCATGTATTGTGTGTGGAAAAGATATACATTTTACATGATTGAAGTTCACACAGAAGCATAAGTATCTAAGAAACATAATGAGGCTCAGACATGATCATCCTTATAGAAGGAAAAATAAATGGTTTGACAACACTACGGAAAAACTGAAAGCAAATAGAATTCAAACGTGAGCAGAAATATTTTAGGCACTTAAACACTTTAGAAATGATTTTTGGAAGTCTTTATCGCAGAAAAAATGCATGGGAAATAGAAAACCTTTGCGTGATGATGAGGTTATTTAAGAAGATGAGTATGAAGAGGATAATGATAACTCGAGATGGAAGAAAATGTCCAATCTCTTTGATTTGTCCTACATGAAGGTAATCACTTTTTATATAAAAGTCACTTTAAGTACTCTTGTTTGTTGTATTTTCATTTCCTTCTTAACTAAGTCTTTAACTTGTGTGTGATGTTAGGCAAGTGATTAGCCAAGTGATGGTTCGAGATATGACTTTGATCAGCTATTAAACTCATTTCATGACATGCTTCCCATAGGTAATGTACTCTCCAGTTCAACCGATGAGATGAAAAGATTCTTGAAACTGTTTGGTTTTGGGTACAACATGATTCATGGTTGTAAGAGCAACTCTATTTTATTATGGAAGCAATATGAAGATATGGAAAACATAGTGGTGAGGAAAATAAGGAGATTCCAGCTAAGGTGTTAAAAAGAATAGCATAAGAGGTTCATATAGTGCAATGCGACATATGGTGGATTTAATAACTTGGGACAATGTGAATCATAAATGGCCTGAGTTTTAAGCTGAACCAAGAAACCTGAGATTACGTCTATCCACATATGGGATTAATTCTTTCTCTATTCAAAATACCAAGTATCATACATGGCTGGTGTTATTGGTTAACTATTAAATGCATCCAACCAAATGTATGAAGGTAGAGAACTCTTGATCCATAGTCCAACTGCACCAAGCAACAACATGGATGTCTACCTCGAACCATTGTATGTGGTGTATGACTCTTTTTTGAAGGATCACTTTCTACTTAAAGCAATTTTGTTGTGGAGTATTAGTGACTATCCAGGATTAGGGACATTAGCTGGGTGTAAGGTCAAAGGCAAACAAGCATGTATTGTGTGTGGAAAAGATATACATTTTACATGATTGAAGTTCACACAGAAGCATAAGTATCTAAGAAACATAATGAGGCTCAGACATGATCATCCTTATAGAAGGAAAAATAAATGGTTTGACAACATTGCGGAAAAACTGAAAGCAAATAGAATTCAAACATGAGCAGAAATATTTTAGGCACTTAAACACTTTAGAAATGATTTTTGGAAGTCTTTATCGCAGAAAAAATGCATGGGAAATAGAAAACCTTTGCGTGATGATGAGGTTATTTAAGAAGATGAGTATGAAGAGGATAATGATAACTCGAGATGGAAGAAAATGTCCAATCTCTTTGATTTGTCCTACATGAAGGTAATCACTTTTTATATAAAAGTCACTTTAAGTACTCTTGTTTGTTGTATTTTCATTTCCTTCTTAACTAAGTCTTTAACTTGTGTGTGATGTTAGGCAAGTGATTAGCCAAGTGATGGTTCGAGATATGACTTTGATCAGCTATTAAACTCATTTCATGACATGCTTCCCATAGGTAATGTACTCCCCAGTTCAACCGATGAGATGAAAAGATTCTTGAAACTGTTTGGTTTTGGGTACAACATGATTCATGGTTGTAAGAGCAACTCTATTTTATTATGGAAGCAATATGAAGATATGGAAAACATAGTGGTGAGGAAAATAAGGAGATTCCAGCTAAGGTGTTAAAAAGAATAGCATAAGAGGTTCATATAGTGCAATGCGACATATGGTGGATTTAATAACTTGGGACAATGTGAATCATAAATGGCCTGAGTTTTAAGCTGAACCAAGAAACCTGAGATTACGTCTATCCACATATGGGATTAATTCTTTCTCTATTCAAAATACCAAGTATTATACATGGCTGGTGTTATTGGTTAACTATTAAATGCATCCAACCAAATGTATGAAGGTAGAGAACTCTTGATCCATAGTCCAACTGCACCAAGCAACAACATGGATGTCTACCTCGCACCATTGTATGTGGTGTATTACTCTTTTTTGAATGATCACTTTTTACTTAAAGCAATTTTGTCGTAGAGTATTAGTGACTATCAAGGATTAGGGACATTAGCTGGGTGTAAGGTCAAAGGCAAACAAGCATGTACTGTGTGTGGAAAAGACACACTCTTCAGATGATTGAAGTTCACACAGAAGCATGTGTATCTAAGAAACATAATGAGGCTCAGACATGATCATCCTTATAGTAGGAAAAATAAATGGTTTGACAACACTGCAGAAAAAGTGAAAGCAAATAGAATTCAAACATGAGCAGAAATATTTTAGGCACTTAAACACTTTAGAAATGATTTTTGGAAGTCTTTACCGCATAAAAAATGCATGGGAAATAGAAAACCTTTGTGTGATGATGAGGTTATTTAAGAAGATGAGTACGAAGAGGATATTGATAACTCGAGATGGATGTCCAATCTCTTTGATTTGTCCTACATGAAGGTAATCACTTTTTATATAAAAGTCACTTTAAGTACTCTTGTTTGTTGTATTTTCATTTCCTTCTTAACTAAGTCTTTAACTTGTGTGTGATGTTAGGCAAGTGATTAGCCAAGTGATGATTCGAGATATGACTTGATCAGCTATTAAACTAATTTCATGACATGCTTCCCATAGGTAATGTACTCCCCAGTTCAACCGATGAGATGAAAAGATTCTTGAAACTGTTTGGTTTTGGGTACAACATGATTCATGGTTGTAAGGGCAACTCTATTTTATTATGGAAGCAATATGAAGATATGGAAAACATAGTGGTGAGGAAAATAAGGAGATTCCAGCTAAGGTGTTAAAAAGAATAGCATAAGAGGTTCATATAGTGCAATGCGACATATGGTGGATTTAATAACTTGGGACAATGTGAATCATAAATGGCCTGAGTTTTAAGCTGAACCAAGAAACCTGAGATTACGTCTATCCACATATGGGATTAATTCTTTCTCTATTCAAAATACCAAGTATTATACATGGCTGGTGTTATTGGTTAACTATTAAATGCATCCAACCAAATGTATGAAGGTAGAGAACTCTTGATCCATAGTCCAACTGCACCAAGCAACAACATGGATGTCTACCTCGAACCATTGTATGTGGTGTATGACTCTTTTTTGAAGGATCACTTTCTACTTAAAGCAATTTTGTTGTGGAGTATTAGTGACTATCCAGGATTAGGGACATTAGCGATATGACTTTGATCAGCTATTAAACTCATTTCATGACATGCTTCCCATAGGTAATGTACTCCCCAGTTCAACCGATGAGATGAAAAGATTCTTGAAACTGTTTGGTTTTGGGTACAACATGATTCATGGTTGTAAGAGCAACTCTATTTTATTATGGAAGCAATATGAAGATATGGAAAACATAGTGGTGAGGAAAATAAGGAGATTCCAGCTAAGGTGTTAAAAAGAATAGCATAAGAGGTTCATATAGTGCAATGCGACATATGGTGGATTTAATAATTTGGGACAATGTGAATCATAAATGGCCTGAGTTTTAAGCTGAACCAAGAAACCTGAGATTACGTCTATCCACATATGGGATTAATTCTTTCTCTATTCAAAATATCAAGTATCATACATGGCTGGTGTTATTGGTTAACTATTAAATGCATCCAACCAAATGTATGAAGGTAGAGAACTCTTGATCCATAGTCCAACTGCACCAAGCAACAACATGGATGTCTACCTCGAACCATTGTATGTGGTGTATGACTCTTTTTTGAAGGATCACTTTCTACTTAAAGCAATTTTGTTGTGGAGTATTAGTGACTATCCAGGATTAGGGACATTAGCTGGGTGTAAGGTCAAAGGCAAACAAGCATGTATTGTGTGTGGAAAAGATATACTTTTTACATGATTGAAGTTCACACAGAAGCATAAGTATCTAAGAAACATAATGAGGCTCAGACATGATCATCCTTATAGAAGGAAAAATAAATGGTTTGACAACATTGCGGAAAAACTGTAAGCAAATAGAATTCAAACATGAGCAGAAATATTTTAGGCACTTAAACACTTTAGAAATGATTTTTGGAAGTCTTCACCACAGAAAAAATGCATGGGAAATAGAAAACCTTTGTGTGATGATGAGGTTATTTAAGAAGATGAGTACGAAGAGGATATTGATAACTCGAGATGGATGTCCAATCTCTTTGATTTGTCCTACATGAAGGTAATCACTTTTTATATAAAAGTCACTTTAAGTACTCTTGTTTGTTGTATTTTCATTTCCTTCTTAACTAAGTCTTTAACTTGTGTGTGATGTTAGGCAAGTGATTAGCCAAGTGATGATTCGAGATATGACTTTGATCAGCTATTAAACTCATTTCATGACATGCTTCCCATAAGTAATGTACTCCCCAGTTCAACCGATGAGATGAAAAGATTCTTGAAACTGTTTGGTTTTGGGTACAACATGATTTATGGTTGTAAGAGCAACTCTATTTTATTATGGAAGCAATATGAAGATATGGAAAACATAGTGGTGAGGAAAATAAGGAGATTCCAGCTAAGGTGTTAAAAAGAATAGCATAAGAGGTTCATATAGTGCAATGCGACATATGGTGGATTTAATAACTTGGGACAATGTGAATCATAAATGGCCTGAGTTTTAAGCTGAACCAAGAAACCTGAGATTACGTCTATCCACATATGGGATTAATTCTTTCTCTATTCAAAATACCAAGTATTATACATGGCTGGTGTTATTGGTTAACTATTAAATGCATCCAACCAAATGTATGAAGGTAGAGAACTCTTGATCCATAGTCCAACTGCACCAAGCAACAACATGGATGTCTACCTCGAACCATTGTATGTGGTGTATGACTCTTTTTTGAAGGATCACTTTCTACTTAAAGCAATTTTGTTGTGGAGTATTAGTGACTATCCAGGATTAGGGACATTAGCGATATGACTTTGATCAGCTATTAAACTCATTTCATGACATGCTTCCCATAGGTAATGTACTCCCCAGTTCAACCGATGAGATGAAAAGATTCTTGAAACTGTTTGGTTTTGGGTACAACATGATTCATGGTTGTAAGAGCAACTCTATTTTATTATGGAAGCAATATGAAGATATGGAAAACATAGTGGTGAGGAAAATAAGGAGATTCCAGCTAAGGTGTTAAAAAGAATAGCATAAGAGGTTCATATAGTGCAATGCGACATATGGTGGATTTAATAATTTGGGACAATGTGAATCATAAATGGCCTGAGTTTTAAGCTGAACCAAGAAACCTGAGATTACGTCTATCCACATATGGGATTAATTCTTTCTCTATTCAAAATATCAAGTATCATACATGGCTGGTGTTATTGGTTAACTATTAAATGCATCCAACCAAATGTATGAAGGTAGAGAACTCTTGATCCATAGTCCAACTGCACCAAGCAACAACATGGATGTCTACCTCGAACCATTGTATGTGGTGTATGACTCTTTTTTGAAGGATCACTTTCTACTTAAAGCAATTTTGTTGTGGAGTATTAGTGACTATCCAGGATTAGGGACATTAGCTGGGTGTAAGGTCAAAGGCAAACAAGCATGTATTGTGTGTGGAAAAGATATACTTTTTACATGATTGAAGTTCACACAGAAGCATAAGTATCTAAGAAACATAATGAGGCTCAGACATGATCATCCTTATAGAAGGAAAAATAAATGGTTTGACAACATTGCGGAAAAACTGTAAGCAAATAGAATTCAAACATGAGCAGAAATATTTTAGGCACTTAAACACTTTAGAAATGATTTTTGGAAGTCTTCACCACAGAAAAAATGCATGGGAAATAGAAAACCTTTGTGTGATGATGAGGTTATTTAAGAAGATGAGTACGAAGAGGATATTGATAACTCGAGATGGATGTCCAATCTCTTTGATTTGTCCTACATGAAGGTAATCACTTTTTATATAAAAGTCACTTTAAGTACTCTTGTTTGTTGTATTTTCATTTCCTTCTTAACTAAGTCTTTAACTTGTGTGTGATGTTAGGCAAGTGATTAGCCAAGTGATGATTCGAGATATGACTTTGATCAGCTATTAAACTCATTTCATGACATGCTTCCCATAAGTAATGTACTCCCCAGTTCAACCGATGAGATGAAAAGATTCTTGAAACTGTTTGGTTTTGGGTACAACATGATTTATGGTTGTAAGAGCAACTCTATTTTATTATGGAAGCAATATGAAGATATGGAAAACATAGTGGTGAGGAAAATAAGGAGATTCCAGCTAAGGTGTTAAAAAGAATAGCATAAGAGGTTCATATAGTGCAATGCGACATATGGTGGATTTAATAACTTGGGACAATGTGAATCATAAATGGCCTGAGTTTTAAGCTGAACCAAGAAACCTGAGATTACGTCTATCCACATATGGGATTAATTCTTTCTCTATTCAAAATACCAAGTATTATACATGGCTGGTGTTATTGGTTAACTATTAAATGCATCCAACCAAATGTATGAAGGTAGAGAACTCTTGATCCATAGTCCAACTGCACCAAGCAACAACATGGATGTCTACCTCGAACCATTGTATGTGGTGTATGACTCTTTTTTGAAGGATCACTTTCTACTTAAAGCAATTTTGTTGTGGAGTATTAGTGACTATCCAGGATTAGGGACATTAGCTGGGTGTAAGGTCAAAGGCAAACAAGCATGTATTGTGTGTGGAAAAGATATACTTTTTACATGATTGAAGTTCACACAGAAGCATAAGTATCTAAGAAACATAATGAGGCTCAGACATGATCATCCTTATAGAAGGAAAAATAAATGGTTTGACAACATTGCGGAAAAACTGTAAGCAAATAGAATTCAAACATGAGCAGAAATATTTTAGGCACTTAAACACTTTAGAAATGATTTTTGGAAGTCTTCACCACAGAAAAAATGCATGGGAAATAGAAAACCTTTGTGTGATGATGAGGTTATTTAAGAAGATGAGTACGAAGAGGATATTGATAACTCGAGATGGATGTCCAATCTCTTTGATTTGTCCTACATGAAGGTAATCACTTTTTATATAAAAGTCACTTTAAGTACTCTTGTTTGTTGTATTTTCATTTCCTTCTTAACTAAGTCTTTAACTTGTGTGTGATGTTAGGCAAGTGATTAGCCAAGTGATGATTCGAGATATGACTTGATCAGCTATTAAACTAATTTCATGACATGCTTCCCATAGGTAATGTACTCCCCAGTTCAACCGATGAGATGAAAAGATTCTTGAAACTGTTTGGTTTTGGGTACAACATGATTCATGGTTGTAAGGGCAACTCTATTTTATTATGGAAGCAATATGAAGATATGGAAAACATAGTGGTGAGGAAAATAAGGAGATTCCAGCTAAGGTGTTAAAAAGAATAGCATAAGAGGTTCATATAGTGCAATGCGACATATGGTGGATTTAATAACTTGGGACAATGTGAATCATAAATGGCCTGAGTTTTAAGCTGAACCAAGAAACCTGAGATTACGTCTATCCACATATGGGATTAATTCTTTCTCTATTCAAAATACCAAGTATTATACATGGCTGGTGTTATTGGTTAACTATTAAATGCATCCAACCAAATGTATGAAGGTAGAGAACTCTTGATCCATAGTCCAACTGCACCAAGCAACAACATGGATGTCTACCTCGAACCATTGTATGTGGTGTATGACTCTTTTTTGAAGGATCACTTTCTACTTAAAGCAATTTTGTTGTGGAGTATTAGTGACTATCCAGGATTAGGGACATTAGCTGGGTGTAAGGTCAAAGGCAAACAAGCATGTATTGTGTGTGGAAAAGATATACTTTTTACATGATTGAAGTTCACACAGAAGCATAAGTATCTAAGAAACATAATGAGGCTCAGACATGATCATCCTTATAGAAGGAAAAATAAATGGTTTGACAACATTGCGGAAAAACTGAAAGCAAATAGAATTCAAACATGAGCAGAAATATTTTAGGCACTTAAACACTTTAGAAATGATTTTTGGAAGTCTTCACCACAGAAAAAATGCATGGGAAATAGAAAACCTTTGTGTGATGATGAGGTTATTTAAGAAGATGAGTACGAAGAGGATATTGATAACTCGAGATGGATGTCCAATCTCTTTGATTTGTCCTACATGAAGGTAATCACTTTTTATATAAAAGTCACTTTAAGTACTCTTGTTTGTTGTATTTTCATTTCCTTCTTAACTAAGTCTTTAACTTGTGTGTGATGTTAGGCAAGTGATTAGCCAAGTGATGATTCGAGATATGACTTGATCAGCTATTAAACTAATTTCATGACATGCTTCCCATAGGTAATGTACTCCCCAGTTCAACCGATGAGATGAAAAGATTCTTGAAACTGTTTGGTTTTGGGTACAACATGATTCATGGTTGTAAGGGCAACTCTATTTTATTATGGAAGCAATATGAAGATATGGAAAACATAGTGGTGAGGAAAATAAGGAGATTCCAGCTAAGGTGTTAAAAAGAATAGCATAAGAGGTTCATATAGTGCAATGCGTTGGGGAAGACCCATACACCCTCTCCATCTAACGGTCGCCTCACACCTTGCTTCCCAAGTCTCATTGCCTTGCGCCCTACGTCTTCACGCCTTGCGTCTCACGGCTTCTCTTTTTCCCGAAGTCGCGCCCAACCGAAGTGATGCGCGTCTTCCGATCTTCCTAAGGATAAATGTCACTAGGCCTCTGGGATTTTGTTGGTGTGGCCTAGTGAGGATGCTTGGCCAATACTCCCCCTCAAGCTAAGCCGCAATGTAATAGAGACTTAGCTTGGAAACCCCAAAGCATACACCTCGGTAAAAACCTCACAAAGGAAAACCCATTGGGACAAAACCTTTATGAGGGAAAAATAGCATGTATACTTTGAGGTTAGGAGACATGAGGTCAAGGGTAGTCAAGGCTTACAAGTCCAAGTTTGCCATAAATATGGTTGCAAACCTTGGAGCTTGCTGCCTTGGTGAAGATGTCTGCCAATTGGTCTCCACTTGGTGTGTAACACGGAAGGGTCACTCCCTGAGCTATGCGTTCCCGAACTTTGTGGCAGTCTACTTCAATACTCTTGGTCCTCTCATGAAAGACTGAGTTGTTGGCTATGTGAATCGCTGCTTGATTGTCGCAATGCATTATGGTTGGTTCATTGGTGTCATACCCTAGATCTTTGAGAATACTCCGGAGCCATACCAACTCATCCGTTAGTTTCCTCATTGCTCGGTATTCTGCTTCTGCGGTAGAGCAAGCCACCACCTTTTGCTTCTTGGTCTTCCAAGTCACCAAGTTCCCTCCAATGAATGTGCAAAAACCAGTAGTAGACTTCCTATCGTTCCTATCACCTGCCCAATCAGCATCACAATATCCAGATATTGTAGTACTATTATGCTTACCCATCCAAATGCCTTGGCTGGAACTCCCTCTTAGGTACCGAAGGATGCGCTCAAGCATTGACCAATGATGCTTTGTGGGAGTTTGCATGTACTGGCTGACTTGGTTTACTGCAAAACAGAGGTCAGGACGAGTTATGGTAAGGTAAATAAGCTTACCTACAAGTCGCCTGTACAGCATTGGATCCTCATATGGCTCAGCCGCATTCTCCCCCTCTCGATGAGCCTTGTAACCATCATCAATCGGTGTTTTGACAGACTTAGAAGTCTCCATTCCTGTCTCACACAACAAATCTAAAGTGTACTTTCGTTGAGAGAGAAATAAGCCGTCCGAGAAACGACAAATCTCAATCCCTAGAAAGTACGTCAACTCCCCCAAGTCTTTGATGTCAAAAACAGAATGAAGATAAGACTTAGTTTGGGAGATACCTTCCTTATCATCGCCGGTGATGATAAGGTCATCCACATAAATGAGCACAACCACAATTCCTTGATTCCGCCGGAAGGTGAACAAAGTGTGATCGGCTTCAGACTTTACAAAACCACGATCACGAAGGGTATGGCTCAGTTTATGATACCAAGCTCTTGGAGATTGCTTCAGCCCATAGATGGCTTTCCTAAGCCGGAGAACCTTTCCTGGATCAAACCTAGACTCAAGTCCCGGCGGTGGAGTCATATACACTTCCTCCTCAAGCTCTCCTTGAAGGAAAGCGTTCTTGACATCCATCTGCCATAAATCCCAAGATAGATTAGTAGCTAAGGAAAGCACAACCCTTACCGTATGAAGCTTGGCAACCGGAGCAAAGGTGTCTGTATAATCCTTCCCGTAGGTTTGAGTAAAGCCGCGTGCAACAAGACGTGCCTTGTAGCGTTCAATCTCTCCATTAGCCTTATACTTAATGGTAAAGACCCATTTGCAAGAGACGGCTTTCTTTCCCGGAGGAAGTTCAGCCTCAGCCCATGTGTTATTGACATCCATTGCGGCGGCTTCAGCATTCACCGCCTCCATCCAGGCAGGGTTTTGACTAGCTTCAGCAAATGTCTTGGGTACCTGATCCAGCTCAATCTTCCCAAGAAAAGCTTTAAACTGAGATGGTACAAGGTTCATAGAGAATACCGCTTGAGTTGGATGAGCTATTGCAAAGGCATTGTAGTATGTCCGTGTTTCTACCCATCGTGAAGGATCCTTACGCACCCTTGTACTACGACGAAGTGGTTGAATGGGCTGAGAATCACGAACCAGAACAGACCCATCATCATGCAAGCCCGACGTCTCGGAAGTCACAGGCCGATCGGTATACGCGGTCGAGTTAGAGTCCTCGGCCGGATTGACAGTCGGAACTGGAGGAGACGTTGGGTAGGATGCGTCCGGAGCATTAGCAGAAGGACTATGAGTCGAGTCTGGAACAGCATGGGTATGTGTCTCGGTATCGGAAGGCACGGATCGATGCGGAGACTGTGAGCTCGAAGGACGCGTCCCAGCGGGTGCAGCATCCGTTTCCCGAGAGAGACCTAAATGTTGGAGGAGAAGCCGCAAGCTGGCGGCTCGGTCCAGATTTGGCTCGGACAAGTCCTGAAGGTCATCCCACGTAGTAGCATCATACAATCCTCTATCTTCCAAGAATTTGACATCACGAGACACATACACTCTTCTTGACTCCGGGTCATAACACTTATAGCCTTTTTGTGTCGGAGAATAGCCAATAAACATACACCGTTTACTTTTGGCTTCAAGCTTGTTGCGAAGATCTCCGGGAACTAAGACAAAACAAAGACACCCAAATACACGTAAGTGATCTAAATGTGGTTCAGTTTTGTTAAGTACCTTAAATGGAGACACATCCCGAAGAATCTTGGTAGGGGTTCGATTAATCAAATAGCATGCTGTCATGACAGCATCTCCCC
>JAKUCM010003513.1:0-79203 GCA_023374145.1 Lepidium sativum
ATAATCAAATAGATAAATCAACATATTACGTTTCTTCCTTTCGAACAGAATACTTTAATATATTCCTAGAATCATTTCTATCTTTACCAACAAAAGAGGGAGAGGAAAATAACGAAAGTTTATGTTAATCTGCTGGTTTTTACCATTAACTCATGAGAATTTAACAGATGAAGACATGTTTTGTGTTTTGTCTCTTTACAAATTGAGATAACCAAGTATTAAAGTGATTAATCAGAACCATGCAAAATTTGAGAAGTGGTAATAACGAATTGGTCAAGAAGAGAGATCAAAGGAGAATGTGACATCTTTGTTTTGACCACTTCTTCTATATTTTTTGTAAAATTACGCCGACATTACTGTTAGAGAAGAAGAGTAATAAAAACTCACCTCAAAATAATAAAGAAGAATATTACTGACCCAGTGGTGTAGTCACTTTACAAATCTTCAAAGCACCAGAGATCGAACATATCTATAGTAATAGTGAGATTTATAAACCAGTAGACTAGTTATAAAAAAAAAAAAATAATAAAGTATTAATAACTAAATAAATAAAGCTGGAAAAAGAGTTAATATCAACTAAAAATAGAACATTGAAAGCAGATAGTAAGTCCATTGAAACACTATTTCACAATCAGGAATCAAGTTTCATTACATATATTATGTAGGAATTTGGTTAATGAATCGGTCAGTTTTAGTTTTATGTTGTCAAACAAAAAAACAAATCATAGATACTAAAATTAAAAGATCGGATATTCCCATTCTGATTTATATACATATATAGTAAAAAGATAGTAAAGATTCAACAAATAAAACAAACAATATTAGTTGAGGTTTTTGAGATACATTTGATTATGAATTAAATTTTGTCGATTCAATTATTGAAAAAAAAAAATTATCTACTAAGTTTGAAAAGATTTATTTTTGGTCATAATGTTTGAATTACAATACTAGTAAAATACGCACTGTTTTATTCCTAGACGTTTTTGCTCGTAACTATAAATAATTTATGGGATTAATTATATACATTTCACGATCTAAGGCCCATAGTATAGCGATACACATTATTTATACCAAAAAAATATTGTGATTAACATGTGATGAAAGCGAAGTCATCGTCATCCAATATATTTTATATTTATATGTCACTGTTTTAGTCTTCCGAATATTTTTGACACGTCTGCATGCGCATTAATTCTTATGATTACAACGTTAATCACAATCACACTAAATTGTAAGCCTTGGTGTACTAATAATAAGGTTAAGTAAGAGACGAGTATAAAGTGATAATAGATGGGAGAAATAAAAGAAGGGTGATTTGACAAATCACGAGAGAGAAGACATAACCATATCTTAATATTCCACGTGCGAAGTTAGCCATTGGCATTCAGATATTTGGATAGGGTATGGGTAATATTCGATCAGGTCCGGGTCTTTTGGGTTTTCAATTTCAATATCCATATAAAAACCGAAAGTAAATCGGTTCGGTTCCGGTTTAAATCTTACCGGGTCCGGATTGGTTTAGGTCTTTTTTTATATACCCAATGAAGAACCGTAAGTGTATTGGTTTGGTTCCAGTTCCGGTCCGGGTCCACTAAGTGTAAAAAATTCGATGCATTACATCTACATAATCCAAATACGTTTACACAATCCAAAATTCTCTCTGATGCAGAATTCTCTTGCGAGTAAGACGAATTAACATTTGACTAAGATAAATTTGTAACCAATGCTGGTGTGATGTGTCTACTGTTGTACTCCTCGAACAATCTCACCAAGATGTCCATAACCGGATTGTTTAACTGAGCAAATTCTCGGCTGTCTTGTTGATTTATGTTGGACTCTAGTACTTGTCTAGTTTTTCAGACATAGCCATTGCTTTTCTCTTCAAAGCAAGTTTATTACCCTTACTATAAGACTGAAGATTTAAAGTAATTGTTACAATTTCATTGTAACACAAATACGAACATACTGTAGTTGAAGCTGACAAGACCATTGTGCTTTTGTATAACAATACTAACACTTTCAGAAGAGCTTCTATTGATTCCCAATCAGTAGAAACTGGAAGTCCAACTCTTTTCCTTCCATCTACTGTTTCTAAAAAATAAGACCTATAAGGCACATCTTCCTCCTCCATCTTATCGAAAGCAACTCTAAACTTCAATGATTGATTAAGCATCAAATAGGTTGAATTTCATCTAGTTCCTACATCTAATGGAAGACTTCCCCTATGAATTTCCCCACTATCAACTCGCAGCTCAAACGACTTCTGTCTATTTCCAGAAGATCTTATTAAGTTTATAGCATTCCTAATTGCAGAAACACTATCATCTATCTCTGACAACCCATCTTTGACAACCAAGTTCAGGATATGTGTGGCACACCTCACATGTAAGTAATCACCATCCAATATTAAAGCTTCATCTCCTACTAGTCTAAACTCTTCTTTAAATTTACCCATTGCACTAGTCTTAGCAGTTGCATTATCAACTGTTATGCTAAACACTCTCTGTATACCCCACTCAGCCAAACAATCAACCAAACATTTAGCAATTGTAACCCCCAATGATCAGGTACGTTATTAAACCCTATGATTAGCTTATGCAATTTCCAATTCTGGTTAATATAATGTGCTGTTATGACCATATAACTAGCTCTAGTACAAGAAGCTACCCAAATATCAGTTGTTAGTGATAATCTTTGCCTATTATCACTTAGTAGCTTTCTAATTTCTGTTTTTTAATACAACTCATGTCTCTGGTTGCAGATCTACGTGAATGTAGTTTTGGTAACCTAACCCTACTGCAGAAGGTTTCCCAAGGTTGACTCTGTACAAACGACAATGGCAGTTCAACAGTTACTACTAATTCATTTGTTGCATCCCTAAACTCTTTATCAGAAACCTTTCCTAAATGAAGCCTAACATCATCAGTAAAAACCATTTGTTTATGTTCGGTGAGCCATACCTGATATTGCTTGCATGAGTTAAGATGTTTTTTCATATTTGATGTCTCGGATGAGGTTGGACAAGTTAACACCCTTCCACAGTGGTTGCATGTAGCTTTGTCGTAGTTGTCCTTCAATCTGGTGAAGTTATCCCATACTGAACTCCTCAAGTTTTTTTCCCTTTGTTGTAATCACCAACTACTGCCTCAGTCTCTTTCCACTTATTCTCCGAGTTAGGAGTATTAGCAGCATCTTCAGTTGTAGACGGTGGTGGATTATCTGACGATGTCATCTGCACAAGCAACAACAAAGAAAAGCAGAATGTCAAAACTGATATGACTTTAAAATTGTCTGTCAAAAACACAAACTCATATAGTCTATCAAAATACAATATACTAAACATCTCAGAGTAGACCAAACAACAAACATTAACAACCAACAGACATCATTCATCATTAAAATTAGCAAAAATGGTTCTTTAACAGAGCGAGAAACATCATCAACAACTACAAAGCTCCACATTTTTCCTCTTCTATGTACTGTATCACTCAACTAAGTCATTCAACCAAATCATTCACCTCCCACAAGTATACAGAGCAAGAAACATCATCATTCAACTACAAAGGTCCACCTTTTTGTCTATCTTTAATCATTTTCACACAAGTATACAAATTATTAGTAATACGAAGGAAACAAAACGTAATAATCCAAACAACAAACCTACAAAGAGAACTAAACACAACACTATTGTTGAAATCGTACCAATTCCTTAGAAAAAACTATATGAATTGTTACTTTCTACATCTCAAATCTAAATGCCCTAAAATAATTTCAAAATCGAAACCCTAAATTTAGATCAGAACAGTTAAAATCAAAATTACATATGATTTTGGGGATTTCATACCAATTCCTTAGACAAAATTATATGACTTGTTAAATCCTACATCTAAAATCTATAAGCCCTAAGAAATTCCAAATTGAAAACCCTAATTTTAAATCAAATTATTTTAAATCAAAATTACATATGATTGTGGGCATTTCGTATCAATTTCTTTGATAAATCTACATAAACAATTGAGTCCTACATCTAAAATCAAAATGCCCTAAAAAATTACCAAAATCGAAAACCCTAAAATATTTGATTGCGATTTCGTCTACAATCGAAAATCGAAAACCAAAACCTTAGAATATTTGATTGCGATTACAAAAATTGAAAACCAAAATTGACCCAAAAACGAAACAGATTGAAATCATGGAAAATTTACCTGAGATCTTGCTTCCGAAAACGCTGATGGAGGAGACAATAACGGCGGAGGCGAGCCACGATACCGTGGTGAATGCCGGTCTTCCAGTTTGTATTTGTAGAGATTAAACAAGTGAAACTGTGAAGTGAGCAGAGAAGAGAAAGAGAAAAATCGCAAAAAATTGCCTTCGCAAGAAGAGAAAATAGAGAGAGGAGGTGAAGTGAAGAGTCACACATGGTGGGCGTACATACCAATGTCATATGTTAAGTTCGGGTACTCGAACGAGTATCAGGTATTACCCGACCCGAACCAATACTCGTGAGTGCACAACTCCTAAGCCCCATTATTACTTTTACAAGTACCCGGAAAAAATACCTGAACCCAAAATTTTTGGTTCGATTCCCATTTGAATATTATGGTAATATGCCCAGGGCTATATGAAGTGACAGTTTTCAGCTTCTGTCCAAATATTTTAGATGCCTCTCTTATTCTTCTCTTGTCTCCTTCGTTTTGTTTTTCTTTTTTTTTTTGTCATCACTCTCATAATTTGTACTTGATTGTGACCCGTACACACAGAATTCAATTACCTAACATCTCATTTTTACAAATCTTAACGTATCATTCTCGCAAATTGATTTTTGTCGTTTACCCTCCAAAATATCATTCGCTTTTCTTATATTTTCGAAGCAAACTTGTCTTTCGTTCATATAATATATATATGAAGAAACCTTTGCAAATAATGAAGAAATACAAACAATAATCTGAAAACAATATGTCATATCCTCATTTTTTTATTAGTAATTGAATTAACAAAATATAATGCATAATCCAAAAATCATTTCCTATAACCAAGTTTTACTATTTCATCTATGGTGAAAATTAATCGAATATCTAATGTTAATTAAAGTCATTAGCTATAATATTATCTAAATCACTAGAGTATGGTTCTCCTTTAACTTAGAAATCTGAAAAATTAAAGTTTTAATTTTATTAATTTAAGATTTATTTGAATATATTCTTCGATTCGAATATATATCGAGTTGTCTTTCCTTGGTGACATTTAACTTGGAAATTGAAAAAGATTTTAAGTTTTGAGTCCTTCAACAAAAGTGAGACTACAATCTTTTGATAGAATTGATTGGTATAATAGGAGAAGTAGGGGCAGTCAAAAGGTCAAAACAGATTACGGAAGACGAGGAGGATACACGTGTGAGTTGTGGTAAAAGTTCTGCAAATACTCTGAGGATATATTTATGTAAAAATTAAATTCATTCTTCAATTTTGTTACTTTCACTTCCCAATGTCCAAAATCTGCTTTGTTTCTGCCACTTTCCACTCGTGTGGGCCTTTTCTTCCTCTTTCATGTCAGGCCTCCTCACGTGCACTTCTCTCAACTTCATCCATTATTCTCTTGGATAAATTGGTAAAATAATAAAAAATAAATATGAAACTAACAAAATAACAATAATAAATAGATAATTTACCATTTAATTTTTAACTTAACAATATAAATTTTCTGTGCGTATAATATTATAATATTAATTATAGTATTTTGTTTATATATATAATACATTTAATATAGAAATAACAAAAAAAAGCAGTATTTTTAACAATAATTATTAATATATATATAACAAAAAAATAATATAATAATAAATAACTGTTTTCTTTCTCTATATTACTTTACAAATTTCAACATTATCTTTTATTAGTTTACTAATTTTCCTATCCTCTTCCACTTCTGATTCCTATTCACAACTATTCATTTATAACATATTCACTAATAAACCAACCACTATAGTAATTGCGGTTTCAAATAAAGACATAAATTTATTAGTCTTTAGAGGCAAGACAATTTTTTATTCTTTATTTTAGCCAAAATTAAATTACTTACTCTATTTCAATATATAAGTGATTTAAAAACTTTTATTTTATTTCAATTTATAAAATATTTTATATAATTCTATACAAAATTTAATAAAATTGATATTTTAAATCTTTAATTAGGTATGAGTATAAAACCTGATAACTAAAACTCAAACCGGAACCAAATCAAAAACCGAATGGATACCTAATATATATTTTAAAATTTAGAGGTTTAGACTTATTTCTATTAAAACTTTACTTATTTGAAATTTTTATATAAATATATGAACTCGAACCCGAATCTGATCTTTACCCAAACAAAACCCGACCTACAAAATAGAAATACTTGAATGGATCCTCAATCTATAGAAACGAAAACCCAAAACCTGAAAGAATCCGATCAAAACCTAAACGAATATCTGAATGTCGAGGCCTACCTTTAATATTCTTCACAATACTCTATAATTGGTTAGATTATATTTAAATTAAATATTAATTATTTAAAGAAAACATATTTTTGTTTTTGACTAAAATCCCTTATATTTTAAAAGAGAGGAAGTATATTTTAGATTTCTTTTTTCCTTAAAATAGGTTAGTATTGTAGCCAAGATAGAGATGACTAGTTGGCTTGTCCCTAGTTTAGCTTGACACCATGAGGTAAGTTTGAATTCCACCTAACTCGTATTGAAAAACTTTGGATATATATCAAATTTTGTCGATCCAATTATTGTTAAAAAAAGAGGTTAATATCGTTTTTTAGAAAATTAGTTGAACTTCAATCCACATATATGTTATTGGTGTGTTTAAGCGAGTTCAAAACCTACTACTTAATCCACTTGAAAGTTAAATCTTGCGGAAGCAAGCCCAAAATCGTAATGCAGTTCAGACAACTCGCCTGCAAAGGAGATATGAAAGTTTGACATGGAGATTCGGGCAAAAATTATAAGATGTAATCAACAGATTAAATTCTTGATGATTTGATTCAAAGGTAAAAAGAAAAGAAACTCTCGAAATATTAATGACTTTCAAATATAAAAAATGAAGACGACGAAAGTGAAAGTCATAGACTCTATAACATTCAGTTCTACAACAACAAAAATTAGGTATAGTCGAGAATAGGTAGGTTCTATGGCAAATATATCGTGTGTTTTTTTTTGCTAATTCTAATTTATTGTTAGCTTCTGTATGATAAAAATGTCATGACCAAAACATAACATTTTTCATGAAGTATTTATGATTATAGTGGGAGTATTTGTAATTATAATGAAATAGGGAAAAAGAATCTACAATCAAATACTATGAGAAAATAGATTTTACGAGTGACAACGACCTTGTAAGAATTTCACGAATTTCCATTTAAAATGGCATTGCGATGCAAACCAATTTGTCGTTAATTTTTAGTCGCAATCGTGTTTTCGCTGTAGTGGTGTTGTAAAACTTGCGATAATTTTTTTTTTCGCAAATACGTTGCCAAAGATACCTCACAAAAACGAAGCAAACTTTGTGAGGCATTAGCGATGTCAAACATACGAGGCAATTGTGACATTTGCTTTGTGACACATATGCGATTTTACGGTTTGCAAAGCAGATGCGAGACAAGCTTTTGTGAGATTTATGGAGGTATATTTTGCGAGGTCCCTACGAATGCCGTTTTTGCGTGGCATTTGCAAAGTCTGTTTTGTGAGGCAGATGTGAAGTTTGGCGTGCAAGACACTTGCAACAGAACAATTTTTGTATATAAAAAATAAAAAATTATTAATTAATTAAAAATGATCAAAATAAAAATTAGATTCAAATGCATAAAAACTACAATATTTTACAACAATTATAAAAAAAATTAAAAAACTATAAACAAACCAAAAAACATTTTGTAAAATTCAAAAAAGCATTTTGTAAAATTCAAAAAAGCATTTTAAAAATCTAGATATAAAATCTAAGATCCAATACTTAGAATTCAACAAATTAATCCTAGATCTATATTCCAATCCAAAAAACTAAGAAACCTACTAAGACATCCACAAATTTAAGAAGAAAAATTATTTACATTGGGAGGAGAAGTTAGGCGGCGATGAGAGGAGGTTGACAGCAGGTAGGAGAGGCAGAGCTAGACGTCGGTTGAGAGGCATACCTAATTAGGCGGCGCTTGTCATGTAAGAAAAAAAGAGAGTTAAGATGAGAGAATAGAAAAAAGTTTGAACAAGAAATGAAGAGATGAAGAATACTTACCTTGAGGAGGCGGTGGAGAGAGGCGTTGGCGACAGCGGTGGAGAGAGGTGTCTATGGTGAGGAAGAAACAAGAAGGAGAAGAAGAAGACACAAGAAGAGAGAAGAAAAGAGATGATGAGTTTTACAAACGAGAAGAAGAAAAAGCAAAAGTAGAGAAACAACATACTCATATCATATTTAGGGAGGCATCGCAAATGCCTCACAAATTTAAGAGGCTCCTGCAACAAAAACTAGGGTTTTTCATTTTTAATCTTGCGACACCACTGCAACGAATATGGTCAATTCCTCGAAGTGACGTTGCAATATACTTAAACGAAGCAATTGAAGTGTGTTTAATAGATTCAAGATTGAAAATACTTATACAATATTTTTAGGATTGATTTCTAGAATTAAAAATTAAAACATAGTGAATGAGATTTATGTGCTCTACTACTTGAAAAATCCTTGAATGCAATGTATATGCTAATGCATATGAATGAGCCTATCTAGGATGAAAATGTAGTAGAAATGTATGCTTAGACTAGTTAAATGAGGTTCCTAATGAGTGCTAAAAACGTGTATATCAACTCCCCCATACTTATCCTTTGCTTGCCGTCAAGCAAACATGTGAGAACAAGATCGGAGAAGAGGATGCTCAACGAGGACTCAAAATCAAAGCAAGCTGACTCAAATGCTAACACTCAATGTCCTATTTTAATGCTCTGAACTGCAGTACTGAACAAGTCCTACTCAGAAAACTTTAGCCATGCAAATCATAGTTTGATCTAAGCCCAAACTCACCCTACAAATGCATTCAAATAAACCACTCATTTTAACATTCAATTAGTTCTAGACCGTGAATCAAGTTACACATCTCATAAGAACTCGTTTGGCTAAGGGAATGGCTCAAGAGGTAAAAGTGATCTCTTCAACGTAATGACTAGTCAAATCTGTTCAGGGATCACTCAGAATGGAATAAGCGTTAGCATAAGGTTAAAGGTGAAGGCCAACTGATGCATGCAGAAACAAGGTCTCATCTACCCAATGCACCCAACTCGAGCTCCAACTTATTCATTCTATAACCCAGAAATCGATTCCTATATCTACCCTTTTAAATAAAAACGGCGGCTCATTCTTCCAGCTAAGCGCTCAATAGAATCAACTTCTCAACCTTCTTTTCCATAGCTAATCCAAAGAGAGGGTTACTTAATTCAACACTTCTAGCAGTTTTGGCTTGTATCACAATACAACAATGGTTCTCACTTCTTTTTTTTTTTTTTTAAATTACCACAAACCTTTACTAGAGTATAGCTACGCTTTATCCCATTTTCTCCCCTTAGATTCGTTAACCTATGTTTTTTTAACCAAAGTAAATAAATTTCCCACACCCCTACACTACCTACGCCTAGTATGGTCCAAAGCGTGAACCAGAAACTACATGAAACCTTGTTCCTGTCGGTACTCACCTAACACGTTATACCAAGATGAAACCTTAAAAAGGCCTCACGATCACACACAAACAATGTAGGGCTCGAAAGGAGGTAATGGTCAAGGTGGGAGTCTACTCGAATTAACAGGATAAAATGCAAGATGGAAGAAGGAAATTCGAGTATTATGTAATCTACAAGTTCAAATTCAATGCATAGCCCTGATAATTAAACATTGATTTCGGGTTATCACTTAGTAAGGAGTGGCGTCTTATCACAACAATTTCAGCGAAGCAATGAACTAAAGATTAAACCTTCCTAACATGGTGCAGTCTTACTATTCGGATTGGTAGCAAGCAGCAAACAACATTAACTTAGGGCATTGAATCTAGGACAAAAGTCAGCAAGCTTGCAAGGTGAAATCATCATGGTCCCCAATGCTTAACTAGATTCGAGCCTAAAATGAATGCAAACTACATGACACTCTATTTTTGTGTTTTTTGAAAGTTTTAACGATTTTGTTTTTTTTGTTTTTTTTTGTTTTATGACATACGTGTAATGCAATGTAAGATATGTATGCATGAAAAGCAAAATAAGAACAAAGAAAACATGATCAAATGAAGTTTAGAATCCTCCCCCAGACTTAAATCACACAGACCCTTGTGTAGATAAAAGAATGAAAAAGGATCCTAGACCATCAAACGTAGTAAAGTATGCAGTGATATATATACGAGGAGTGGTGCAGTCATACGGAAAAGGGACCATCCAGTTGGATCCATCTCCATGCCATCAGTATCTTGGTATTGCTGCTCGTTAGGATTACCGTGGTCGTATGTCGAACCCATATGAGTGAAAAATTCGTACCCCGGCTGTAGTGTGTTGGGATGCAGAGTCGTGTCGTGCTGATCAATGTGATTCAAGCCTTGGTTGTTTATCCAGGGAATTCCAGTATGTAGTGTAAGCTGTTGGGGCTGCACCTCTGGCTCAAGCTCTGGCTCAACACTACGTGTGCATTCTCTGCGGGGGCGACCGCTGGAGCGTCTGCTTGTTGTTCTACGCTGCCTTGGTGGTTCATAGCTGGATTCCACCTCAGTGCCTTGCTCTGTTAGCTCCTGGGTTGCGTTAAGATCGAAGATAAGGACCTCTTCTCTTGGGTTTCTCTGTTGCACTTAGGAAGGTGTCCTTTGCTCGTATGACAAGGCCCTGTGTGGTCTGGCAACTGACGTCGATCGTCTCCGCGGTTGTGGTGAGGGTTCTATGGCTGCACGCTGTGTGTGTTCGCGCCTTCTGCTCGAGCTCTTCCCTAGTGTGAGGTTACCGAGCTTGTCAACTACAGATTTCACCGTGTTGGCGTTCCACTTCCCAATCTTTGAGAGGAGATTGATTTTGTGGTGCGCCTCTTGGGTTCTACATATGGCTCGAAATAGTAGCAATCCGGCTCGGCGACGCTCTGTGTAGGCGCTTCTGGTGCCTGTTCCCATCGGCTTACTCGCGTTCTACCTGTAATTATGAGACTTGAGGGTGGTAAGAAGGCAATGTTGCACTGGAGCGCTAGTTGAGTGCAATCGACATTCGGGAGCTGTATTAGTGAGTCTGAGCTCTCCCCGGGTTGAATAAACCTATACAGCCAAGCGCCTCGTGTTGTCCCCCTATTTAATACCTTTTGCTGAATGAGGTACGTCATGTCGAAGTATTGTGGGGGTATTGAATCCCTTGATCTTATGTTGATGCTTGCAGCTTCCAAAATCCTTGTCACTATGCCTCCTGCACAGATAAAAGCTTTTGCCTTGGACTTCAATGCCCTCGCCCAGACTTTATAGCTGATAAGTTGCTTCATTAGAACCCGAGTAAATCCGTTCTTGTTGCGGTTTCCTTCATACCGCATTCCGTAGTTGAAGCTGTTCAATGTTACCAGGAGTGCTTCGTCTATCATCTCAAGTTCAGGACATCGCACATTGCCGGACTCGTGCCTTGCAAAACAAGAAGTCCCGAGGATCTTGTGGAAGTACCGAATGACGGGGTTCCTGATTTTGAAGCTTTTACTGGACAAGGCGTTGTACTCCTCCAAAGTACCAATAACTTTCCAGAGCATTGAGCTCCTCATCGTTGAAATCGGTGGCACGACCGTTTGATGGAGGAAGAGCAAAGAGTTGCTCGAACTGTGTTGCAGAAAAGGATTACTTCCTGCCGTTTATAGTGAATGTAAG
This sequence comes from Lepidium sativum, assembly GCA_023374145.1. Classification (NCBI taxonomy): domain Eukaryota; kingdom Viridiplantae; phylum Streptophyta; class Magnoliopsida; order Brassicales; family Brassicaceae; genus Lepidium; species Lepidium sativum. The sequence continues at coordinate 11,890 of JAKUCM010003513.1, forward strand.
CGTTCCAAACCCATCAATATCCTTCAGCCTCTCCTCATGGTCTAAATACTCACGTAGTTCGACCGATGCTAGAAATTAGATTGTCTCTGCTGCATATGTCTCTCTGGGGTACGAGACGAACTGTGTCAACTCTACGTTCCAAAGCATCTGGTCAACATATCTGGCAATTCCCAATTGCATCATTGTTTCGCGATGAAGATAACGAGTAGACGCCACATGTATCTGTTTGAGATCCTTCAACGCCTGCTTGTGTGGTATATTCTGAGGCAGACTTTTGTTTCCCCAGTCGTCCTTTTCACTTTCATCACTACTTGATTCGTCATTAATTTCTACCGTGCGGTCTGCCTGTCTGTTTTCACTCATGACCTCCTTACTGCTACGTCCACTAGTTCGGCAGATTAATTGCGAGACTTCTGAATCTGAGTCCTCGTCATTCAAATTGATAGGCGAATCAACCAGCGATGAAATATTTTTGCGCCTCGAAGATCCTTCACATGATCTCCTCATACTGTATGTAGCAACTGAAATCAACAACACCAAATTCAACCCTTAGTGAGCTTGAACTAAACTCGTAATATGAAATATATTAAATATATATATAATATATAATATATATTATATAATATATAATATATAACATATAATATATAATATATAAAATATTTAGAGTGCTCGTGTCTGGTGAGTTCTAGGCGCGTGACGGCGGTGCTTGAGCGTGGGAGACTCGAGCTCGAGCTCAGGCTCGAGTGTGGTCGAGTTCGAAGACGCGTGACGACGAGAGGACGCATGGAGCGGGGCTCGAAAGTGACGGCTGCGGGTGTGAGCTCGAGATGCTACTCGAGCTTGGTCGAGTGTGTCGGCTGCGTTTCAAGGCGCGTGACGGCGGATCGAGTGTGGGAGCTCGAGATAGAGACTCGAGTGTGAGAGCTCGAGATAGAGACTTGAGTGTGGGAGTTGAGTGACGGCGCGTGGCGGCCGCGGGAGCGTGCGTGAGACTCGAGAGTTTGGGATCGAGCCGGGTCGAGCTTCAGGTGCGATGTTTGTGAAGTTTAACTCGTGATGGGCTCGAGTCTGTGGAGGCGTGTTAGCTCGGCGTGAGCAACTCGAGTGTGATGATTGCGGGACTCGAGTATGACGGCGTGTTAGCTCGGCGTGAGCAAACGAGAAGGAGGCGTTGGGGATGATGTTGCAACTTAAGCTCCAAAAGAAAGAGAAGGTAAGGTAAGATGGTGTAAGTAAAATGAAGAGGAAGTGTTTGTTTAAAAAGGGAGTGAGGTGTGAAGAGTGGGAGACAAACCCACGTGAATGTGCAGTTAAGGCAGACAAAAATGTCTCTTCACACCTTTTTTTTTCTTTTTTTTATAACTTTTTTCTTAAAGTAATCAACCCCAGTCTTGACGATGTCCTGGTACTCGAGTCCTGAAAATCAAATATTAAGCTAGGCGCAAAAATTAAGTAAAATAAAAGTGTAAAAGCTTAATTAGGATATGTTCAAGGATATGCATGAGATTGCTTCCCAAGTGCGCTTGTTTAAAGTCACTGAGCTTGACTTTCACCACTTCAAGGTTCAATTGGGTCATCAAGAGAAACCGAGGTTCTCTCGTGGATAGTCTCATCAGCTCGATACTACTTAACCCTCTGGCCATTCACACAGAAATCGTTTCCTTCCCCGTTGATCAATGTAATAGCTCTATATGGCAAAACTTCTTTCACTTGGAATGGACCTGACCATTTTTACTTTAAATTTCTAGGAAACAACTTTAGCCTCGAGTTAAACAGTAACACTTGGTCGCCTGGCGTGATTTTCTTGTGTGAAATTTTCTTGTCATGGAAGGCTTTTGTCGTTTCTTTGTACAATTTTGAGCTCTTAGAAGCTACAAGGTTGTCCTCCTCTAACTCATGCAGGTTCAGGTTCCTTTTCTCTTGAGCAGTTTGGAGATTAAAGTTTATGAACCTTGTAGCCCACAGTGCCTTGTACTCTATTTACACAGGAAGATGACATGCTTTCCCATACAGAAGCTGAAATTGGGTTTTTCCAGTAGGAGTCTTGAAAGCCGTTTTGTAATCCCACAGGGCGTCGTCTAACTTCACTGCCTAATCACGTTTCGACACCCCAACAACTCGAGCTAAAATACCCTTGATATGCTTGTTTGAAACCTCCACTTGACCACTAGTTTGTGGGTGATAAGGCGTAGCTACCTTATGCTTAACTTCATTCTTTCTCAGCAGGTTCTCAAACACTTTATTAATGAAGTGGGAGCCTCCATCACTGATTACAACACGAGGCATACCAATGCTTAACTCCATGCTCTTGAACAGCTTGATGACGACCCTAGGGTCATTAGTCGGACTTGCCACAACTTCTACCCATTTCGAGACGTAGTCCACTGCGACGAGAATGTAGCGATTCCCATGAGATGGTGGATTGAAAGGCCCCATGAAGTCGATTCCCCAGCAATCAAATATCTCAACTTCTAGAATTGGGTTATGTGGCATCTCGTTCCTTCTGCTGATACTACCCATTCTCTAACACGGATCACACTTGGAGATAAAATTCTGAGTATCCTTGAACATAGTCGGCCACCATAATCCTGATTGCAAGTTCTTCTGAACAGTCTTGAATGTGACATAATGTCCACCGTAAGCAGACCCATGACAATGCTCCAAAACACCCTGAACCTCTTCCTCTGCTATACACCTTTGTAATAAACCATAAGCTCCCTTCTTGTATAAGTAGGGCTCATCTCAGAAGTAGTGGTTGACGTTTCTGAAAAACTTCTTCCTCTGATAGGCGTCCAAATAGTTAGGTACTTCACCCACGACTAAGTAATTGACCAAATCCGTATACCAAGGTAGAGTGGATCCAACTAGCTTTTTGTTGATTTGAGAACAATTTTCTTCTGCTCCTAGAGTCATGAGTTGCTCTTCTGGCATTGAGTCATCAATAGGGGTTGAGTCCTCAATCATCATTCGTGACAGGTGATCTGCAAATCCATTTTCCACTCCAGGTTTGTCCACAATCTCTAAGTCAAACTCTTGCAGCAACAGTATCCATCTTAGTAGTCTCGGCTTCGCGTCTTTTTTTCTTCATAAGATATTTCAACGCTGCGTGATCAGTGTAAACAATAACCTTGGATCCCACGAGGTATGATCTGCATTTTTCAAACGCAAAGACTACAACAAGGAGTTCCTTTTCTGTGGTGGCATACTTGGCTTGGGCGTTGTCTAGAGTCCTCCTGGCGTAATATATCACGCTCAACTTCTTGTCCTTTATCTGACCCAGGACTGCTCCAACAGCAAAATCGCTTGCATCACACATGATCTCGAATAGGAGGTCCCAGTATGGAGCTTGGACTATTGGAGCAGATATCAGCGCCTCTTTGATCTTAAGGAACGCTTCGAGACACTCGGGGTTGAAATTGAACTCGACCTCCTTGCATAGTAGGCTCGTCAGGGGCCTTGCAATTTTGGAGAAATCTTTGATGAACCTTCTGTAGAACCCAGCGTGACCCAGAAAACTTCGAATATCCTTTACTGTCTTAGGAGGTTGCAGTTGAGCCATAACCTCAATCTTTTCTTTGTCAACCTCAATATCCCTCTCAGATATCTTGTGCCCCAACACTATCCTTTCCTGAACCATGAAGTGACATTTTTCCCAGTTGAGCACAAGGTTGGTCTCCACGCACCTGCTAAGCACCCTGCACAAATTTGACAAACAAGAGGAGTAGGAAGAGCCATATACGGAAAAATCGTCCATGAACACCTCGACTACATCCTCAAACAAATCCGAGAAAATAAAAGTCATACAACACTGACATGTAGCAAGAGCATTGCATAACCCAAACGGCATGCGTTTGTAAGCAAAAGTGTCATAAGGGCAGGTAAAATTAGTTTTTTCCTGATCATCCGGGTGTATAGGGATCTGAAAGAAACCGCTATACCTGTCAAGGAAACAATAATACTTTTTACGAGACAATCTTTCAACCATCTGATCAATAAAAGGCAAAGGGAGGTGGTCTTTTCTACTGGATGAATTCAGCCTCCTATAGTATATACACATCTATGTCCCGTTATGTAACTAGTGGGTATTAGTTCATCTTTATCATTCTTAACCATTGTAATACCCCCTTTCTTGAGAACACAATGCACAGGCGAGACCCACTTACTATGAGAGATTGGATATATGACATCAGCGTTTAGCAACTTAAGTATCTCTTTTTAACCACTTCTTTAAGGTTCGGGTTCAATCTCATCTGGGGCTCTACACTAAAATGAGGTTCATCTTCTAAGTGTATCCTATGCATGCAAAAACTTGGGGAAATTCCTCTAATATCCTTAACCGTGTATCCTATGGCTTTTCAAAAACGTTTAAGCTTAGTCAAAAGCATACTCAATTCATCATCATTCAATGCGTCATTTACAATCACAGGGTAAGTAGAATTGGGGCCCAGAAAAGCGTACCTTAGCCCTGCAGGAAGGGGTTTCAACTCCACTTTGGGTGCCATGAGCACATATCAGTCATTAGTAACGTAAGGCGTAGCGCATTCGAGCACTTGCAGCTCGAGTCCCTGTCTCGAGTCTGGCTCAAATAAACTCGAGTCCAATTCCTCAATTACTGTTGAACTCTTGACTGGCCTGTGACGATCCAACAGGTTTGCATAGTGTTCAGCTTCCATACTCAAATACCCCTTAGCGGCTGGCTTTGTCAGAGTGTCCATCTCGTGCACTGAGAACACTTGACCTTCGATCGTTGGTTTCTTAATCGCATCATTGATGTTGAATTTCATTCTAAGATTTGGATCCAGATTCAGCTCAATGACTCCATTCCTAACATCAATTAGCAAGCCCGCTGTGGCCAAGAAAGGTCTTCCAAACAAAAGAGGGTCCTTAGGTTCTTCTTCCATCTCCAAGACAACAAAGTCTGTTGGTATCTTAACTCCCCCCACCTTCACAGGAAGGTCTTCCAGGATGCCATGAGGGATATTTACTGACCTATCTGCCAGAATTAATGAGATTTTGCAGGACTTGTAATCAACAAAGCCTAATCTTTTTGCGACTGAAAGCGGCATGAATGATAAGGGTCTAAGCGAGCATGGGATTGATAAGGATACCCTTGACTGCTTGAGTTCTCTCTTTAACTGCATCCTTGAGTTCTCTTCACATCAATGTCTTTCATCTGCTTATCGAAGAGCGCCTTGTACTTCTCAGTAAGCTCATTCTTGAACCATTGGGGAAAGGGTAATTGGGGTTTATATGGTGGAAGAACAAATGGTTTACTCCTCTTTGGGGTTCCTGTAGGTGGATGAGCGTCTAAAGTGTTGGGTCTGGGTTCAGTTTGGTTGGTTGTGTGATGTGTCTGCATTTTACCACATTTTAGGGGATTTATTTAGCATGTTTTGCATTCATACTTGCATTATTATCATTGTTTTAGGTTCTTTTAGGCATAATTTGCATACTTAGTGGTGGGCATTGCATACATTGCATAAAAGGTATTTTCAGGCACTTTTTGGAGCTTATCATGGAGTATTTCGGATTACAAGAAGATCAATGAGGAATCGGCTGGCCTAAAGTTGAAGTTCAGGATGTGATCTAGAAGATTTGGCACTCGAGTCTGACACGTGAGCATGACACTCGACCATCACTTGGTCGAGTGGTTCTTCACACCAGAATGTTGACTTTTTCGCCAGAGTTGACTTCTTGGGCTTCTTTGTGAAAAAGACCCATTAATACCCACTTATGCAAGCCCAATAATGTTTTAGTCTTTTTCCATTTTTTTTCTTTTCAAAGGAATTTTTCATTTCTCTTTCTAGAGAATTTTCCTTTCTTCTCTTTAAGCAATTTTCCTTTTTACATTTTAAGTTATTTTCCTTTTTTTTCTTTAAGACTTAAGATCTTTGTTGATCTATAAATTGTACTAGAATTTCCACTTTTAAAATATATTTTCTAGCAATTTTCGATCCTCTGAAAAGCAATATCGAATTCTCTTCTTTAAGTTTATGCAATTGATTTTCGATTCTGATTTTATGCTTTACTTCATGAATTCTGAGTAAGTTAAATTAGGGTTCTTGAGGAGAGGGTGAGATTAGGGGAAATCTTAGGGATTTCCAGATTTGTTTATGTTTGATTAAGGTCTTAGATCTCTTTAATTTTAAGTGTCCTTAATGCTTATTTCTTCCTGATCAATTGAAATCTGATTACTTGGCGAATCCCCCCCAAGAGGCGTTTGTGGAATCGCTTGAACATGTTTAGGTTAAGATAGCATCGCCTGGCTCAAGAGATTGATTGTTTAAGGTGTTATTAGGCTTTGTAAGGTCCATACTTAATGCCTATTGAACTTCTAATCGTTGACGAGAGTCAAGTCGGGTTGTTGTTCAGGAGAAGTCCCATTGCATGAGAATGAATGCGATTACTTTGTGATTCCTTGCTTAGAGGTCATCTAAATAGGTTGATAAACAAGTCTGGAACCCCTAGGAATACCCTAATCATTCATCCTTAATCTCGAGAACCCCTTTTTCTCCATTGAATTTTCGTGAACTTTAATATTCTGTTTTTAGATTAAAACTCTGTTTTACAATTACTCTGTTTTGCAATTTACTATGTTTTATTACTGCTCTGTTCTTGCTCTGTTTTTACGTTCTGTTTTTGCACTTCGTTTTAAGTATTTCATTCGCACCTAGACTAGATCACTGCTCACTAAAATCGAATCTGGCTTAGATTAGGATAAGTAGATTGCATCCCGATTGCTAGTTACTCACCCAGTGGATTGACACCATACTGTATTGCAATTGATTACATAACAGTAGGTTATTTGAGAAACACCGCAAAAGCTTGTTATCATTGTGTCAAGCTTATGTGTGTGTTTTTCAGCAGACAGTGATTTAGAAACAGCTCCAGGTCTAGTCTGTGTCTGATCCTTGATGAGAAAATCCTGCCCCTCCTGAACCTTACTGTCCTCAGTATCCTTTGGACTCTCTGCTCGAATCAGTAACTCGCGTCCACTTCTCAAGGTGATGGCATTGGCATGATACTCTTTTGGGTTGGGAACTACTTTCCCTAGAAGTTGGCTTGTTGTCTTCACAGTAGAAGATGACGCTTGCTGACACTCCACATACTTGAGTCTTGCGCTTAGTGTCTCAAACTTGCACGTGAGATCGTTGTAAGAAGCGTCAATCTTAGAGTGCACCTCTCCAAATTTCTGCATGACTTCAGCAGCAGACGCTTTCTGTCCCTTCAGGATCTCTTGGAGTAGGCTCAAAACTTCTGGTGGTTGTGTAGCGGTTGGTGGAGTGTGTGCTTCATACCCATGTGGTATGTTTGCAGATGGCTGGTAACTCTTGTGATATTCCTGCTTCGGGACAAACACATTCGACTGGGCGTGTGGGGGTTTGGGTGGGTAGGTATGGTCTTGGGGATTTACCACATTGTTGCTTCTGTATGAGAGGTTTGGGTGCTGCTTGTACTTGTTGTACTACTTGTAACCACCTCCCTGATTCTACAAATAACTGATCTCCTCAACCTGATCATCCTCCTCGTCAGGAATATGTTCATCTCCAGTCATGAAGTGGACATGTTTGTGTTGTACTTGTAGCAACCTGTCAATTTTTTCCAACTTGACGTTCAAGGCTTTGAGTTCCTTCCTACTGACTGTGTCTGTGTCCACTGTGTTTCTAGCCGTTCTGTCGTAATCCTCATTATACTGCCCATCTCCCTGTGCTATATTCTCCACTAGCTGCCAACCATCAGTGACATCCTGGTTAAGGAAATTTCCATGGCTTGCGGTATCCAATAACCTACGGATGTTAGGGCGAACTCCTCTGTAGATATTGTTGAGCAGAGTCTTAGTAGGGTATCCATGATGTGGGCCCTGAGACTGCTAATTCTTGTACCTCTCCTCTGTGGATGCTGGTCCACAGAGGGAACGTGTTTGTTCGACTCTGTGTCTGTGTTCATTATCACTCGCTCTGTAAGCGTACTGTAGACTTGGTTTCTCTACACTCTTAACTCGCATGGTAGTTGGTTAATGTTGTCAAGAGGCTCGAGAAGATTTTGATTTCCTAGTGAACATGTCTGCATAATTTGAGTGAAATCAAACTGAGCAGTAGGATCAAGTTGACGTACTAGAGGTTGAAATCACCTGAAACAGAACACAAAACACAGTGACACAAGTAAGTATGTAAAGAAGAGTAAAAAGAAATTGAGCTTAGAAAGTTAAGAATCCTAATTGTAACTAGCAGAGACCCATTTGGCAATGATGCCAATTTGATATCATGATTTTTGCTCTATTGTCAAATCATATTATACTTATATGTCGGGTGTAGTATAATAAGTGTCAATCCAATTGAGAATGTAATTATAAATCAGGATGCAGTTAACTGTTCTAATCCAAGCCAATCAAAGTGTGATTCATCTAACAACCTATATCAATCGTTGAAATAAAAATAAACAAGCAAGTGATAAAAATCTTGAATTTAAACGAAACTCCTGACAAGAGAGTATTAGCTAAAATTAACGTAGGGTGAGAAAACATGATCATGAGGAGTGAGTTTCATGGGTCAACGTGACTCTTAAGCTAACAAGGCGCTTGATATCACTCAACAGAGCTAGTCTCTAGGAAACGAGAGCACAAATAATGAGTCCACTCCCGTGGTAAACAAACTCGAGTAGACTACTAACATACCCTATCGCCATAGGCGTTTGATAATCTAGTCGGAATGAACGATCAATTCGCTTAACACTGATTCACACCTCAGACATTCGATCCATCGAGCTGAGCATGTGAATCTCTGAAGTGGTTCAGTGAGATGCTCTACCAAACACCCATCGGTGCTAGAGCGTCTCAGAACAAGCCTCAGTTGATCAGAATGAAGCTAGTGATGATAACACCAAATCGGAAAAGACTTACATAAATCTAACTTTAAGCGCCTTAGAAAACCTAAGCGTCACACAGACCTAACTCATCCTCAGAAACCCTAGGTGACTACTCAGAACTCATGAGTTTAACAACAAGCACAAATTCAACATTTGATTGCATCAATAAAGAACTCGAACAAGATATAAAATCAACGCTGAATGTAAAACTGAATTGCATAAAAATAAATTCGAAATCAGAAGATTTGCGTTTGATTACAAAGCTCTAAGTTTGCAAGAAAATCAATTGTAAAAAATAGGGTTTATTTTTGCAACTTCTAAAACTATTTATAGTTAATCCTTAGAAAAGCCCTGGATAACCTCAGCCCAAGATGAGAATCAGCGCGTCGTGGATATGGCCCAAAGGCTGAAAAACACCATGAGTGGACTGTGTGCGGCCCATCTACTATATTGATGTAACTGGACTCGAGTTGGGTCGCCGGGTGGACACTCGAGCTTGGGCTCGACTATGAGCGAGTTGGGCCGCCGAGTGAGTACTCGAGCTTGGGCTCGAGTGTGCTCGAGTTGGGCAGCCGAGTGAGCACTCGAGCTTGGGCTCGAGTCTGTTCGAGTTGGGCGGCACACTGAGTGTGGACATGAGCGGTACCCTGAGTGAAGACTCGATCAAGAGTGTTGCTCTTTCTGTGACTCTTCAGCTTCTATGACTCTTCAGCTTCTGTGACTCTTCAACTTCTGCGACTACTGAATTCTCTGTTTATGTGCTATACTACCTGAAAAATTGTTGAATGCAATGTATATGCTAATGCGTATGAATGAGCCTATATAGGATGAAAATGTAGTAGAAATGTATGCTTAGAGTAGTTAAATAAGGTTCCTAATGAGTGCTAAAAACGTGTATATTAAAAATATTGAACATCTATGATAGCATTACGCAAAATTGACTTAGATTCCTCACATAGGTATTGCAAATTGCGATGTTGCTGTGAGGAATCTGGTCAATTCCTCATAGTGGCATCGCAAAACCCTTAAACGAGGATTAAACATAATGCATAGAATAGATAAATGATTGAAAATATTTATACAAGATCTTCGAGATTGATTCCGAGAACTTAAAGTAGTGAATCTAATTGATGATTGACCATTGATATATCTGCATTTTAGCATATTTTAGGAGCATCGTTCAACAGGTTTTGCATCCATATTCATAGCATTTTCACCATTTTAGAGTCCTTTTAGGTTCATATTATATATTTTGCATCTTGCATAGCATACATGTATTTTGGAGCGTTTTGGACCATTTGGAGTTGAAAAAGATACAAGGACCAACACAGACTTGGTTGAAGAAGAAACCATAGACAAAAGGTGCGGCCAAGGACAAGAATTAGACAACTCGATCCTCATACTCGACCAGCTTGGTCATGTCCACTACCCACAAACCACACAACACAACTCAACCTGAAAACTCGATCCGCTGGCCTCAAGTTGAATGTTTTGCTGAAGAAATCACCAGACTCGACCACCCGACTCAACCTGTTTGGTTCGAGTCGCCTATCTATTTCATTGTGTTGACTTTTTTAGTCTATTTAGACTTTTTATATTTTATGTAATGGGCTATAAATATTTCTTTTAGCCCACAAAAAGAGAGAGGACATTTTATTTCCAAATCTAGCAACTTTTCAAGAGGATTTTCTCTCATTTCCTTTGGATATTTTTCTTGATTTGGTAATGATCAAATTGGTGTCGCTGCCAAATTGAGTAATTTTTGCATCATTTAGGTTTTAAAGTCTATGAGATAAAGTCATGGTGCATACTACATGCTTCCATGATTTTAGTGTCGCCAATGAGAGTTGGGTCTTACAGATTTTATAATTATCAATGTTCATGAGAATGACTTTGATATTATTTTAGTCTATTGCCTAGAGGTCTGATTTTAAATTGTTAAGCAAGCCATTGGAACCCTTAGTGAAGCATTGATCATTTATCTCACTCTTCAAGAATACATTCCCTTAATTACATATAATTTTGTTATTCCTATGTTTTATTTTCATATATTAATCTGTTTTTAGCCTATTTCTCTGTTTTGTCTTGTTCTGCTTTGTATTTTCTTACGTTTATTGCTTTGTTTTGCTTAAAGGTTTTATGATATAAAATTTTACCATATTGACTTAGATTGATTGATGTTCAACATAGCCTAAGTGTTTGCATCAAACTCTTGGTTCGATACCTTACTACAAGGATTTGATAACATAGACGTAAATTCTTGTTATCAAATTGGTGTCGCTGCCAAATTGAGTAATTGTTGCATCATTTAGGTTTTAAAGTCTATGAGATAAAGTCATGGTGAATACTACACCAGGTGCTAACTTGTTTTACTTGTTTTTGGTGACTTTCAGGTACACTCGACTGACTCACTCGTCCCTCACTGCTCGAGGTCATCGTCTAGTGATATATTTCAGTTAACTCGAGGCTCTTACTCGATCTGCTTGGGTCGAGTCACAGTTCTGGGTTGCAATTTCACTTTTATGTAGACACGTTCTAAGGACAGTCATCACCTCATCCACTACTTGGACAATATAAACTAATTTCCATGCAAGTATTAGCGAGAATAAAGGGAAATAATGCAAGAAGAACCTAAGGATTCAGTTGACAGTATGAAGAACACAACACCACATGAATCGAACAACCCAACACCTGGGGTTGTGAATCAACCTCAAGCTCGAAGGCTTAGACATATTGGGGCAGGATATGCACCTAGTATCCATACCCAATGCCATGGTATTATACCACTTTTCATTCCCAACAACAATTTTGAGATAAAGAATGGACTGATCTCCATTGTACAAAATCAGAAGTTTTATGGAATCCTAAGTGAGGATCCATTGGATCACTTGCATCTTGTGGATAATGAACAGGTTCATGAAGAGGTGGAAGATCAAGTCGAGGAGGTTTGCTTCATGCAGAATCAGGGTGGTCACAAGCCATGGGTTAACTACAATAACCACCCTAGCCTCTCTTACCGCAACACAAACATGGCTAATTCTCACAATCAAGTGTATGCGCTTAACCCTCATCACACTCAGCCCATAGCTTTTGTCTCTATTCTACAACAACCGCCAAAGTTTTTGAACTTGCTCAAAGAGATTCTCAAGGGTTTGAAGTCTTTTTCAAATGACATGAAATAATAATTTGCTGAAGTGAATGCAAGGATCGATGCCTCACATAATGAGCTCCACTGCAAGTTTGAAACTCTAAATACAAGATTGAAGTATTTTGAAAGTCAACAAGCATCTTCCTCTGTCAAGACTAGTGGACAACTACAGGGAAAAGCAATTAAGAATCCAAAGGAGTACACCGCCTAATCCAACACAGTTACAAGGGGTAAAGTGCTTCCCCTATGTTCTGGAACCGTTGTAATCACTGAGGACAGTGTGATTCAAGAAGGGGAGGACAAATAAGCCAAAAGATCGTCTCTAGTGACTCAACTCGACCTGCAGCTCAAGTTGTGCCTCCTAACGTCCAAAAATTTGCAGCTTCAAATAAAAAGAGCATGCCTTCAGCTCCACCCCCATACAAGCCTCAACTACTATTTCCTGGACGGTTCAAGAAAGAATTTACTAGGAAATACAAGAGCCTCTTTGACAAGTAAATGAAGGGAATTGAACTAAAGATTCCTACCTTGGATACCTTTACCCTTGTACTTCCTTATTAGAGGTTTTTAAAATAGGCAGTCAAAGCAAAAACTCAGGAAATATAAGGATTTTCAGTGGAGACTTATGAGTGTAATGCGTTCTCAGAGAGGGGAGTAATGCAAGAAAAGCTTGAAGACCTTGGGACATTCATCTTACCATGCTCATTGGGTCTTTTAACTTTTAGCAAATATTTATGTGATCTCGGAGCTTCAATCATCATGATGCCACTCTCTGTTGCTAAGAGGCTTGGGTTCAACAACTACAAGTCTTGTAAGCTCTCTTTGATTCTGGCTGACAGATACATTTGATTGCCATATGGTTTGTTGGAGGATATACCTATTAAGGTTGAGAATGTTGAGGTGCTTACAGATATCATGTACTTGGTATGGATGAAGAACCACAAGATCCTCTACTTCTTGGTAGACCATTTTTAGCCTCAACTGGTGCAGTAATTGATGTGAGAAGTGGAACAATTGAGCTGAACATTGGAAAAGACCTCAAAATGAAGTTTTATATCAATGAGGCAAATAAAAGGCCAACTATTGGAGGACAAAGCTTCTTTATTGAGGAATTGGACTAGCTGAAAGATAAACGTCCAAAGGTTCTCCAAGTTGTATTGATTAAGAGTGGCAAAACTAGTGACTATTGCAGAAAAAAACTAATGTTTGAAGAAATTGTAAATGGGAAGAGCTTTGAATCCATGTTTGCTTGCACTGAGATTGCAAATTCACCTCCTAAGGAGCTGAACAAGTTTCCAGCATTGGATCTTGCACCTAATATAGTCTTGCAGCCTAATGGATATATGGATGGAATAATGGAGTATAAGGTGAAGAGCAGCAAGCGCCCCAAGCCATTTGCTAAAGTCAAGCAATTTCTCTTCCCAACAAAGCCTAAATCAGATTGGCCAGGACCTTTTAACATTAAAGATGTTATGCATTATGGAGCCATCACTTTGGTTAACAAGAATGGAGAGGATTTTCCAATGTATGAGCGGAAAGTTAAGCTCTTCATGGTTGTTGGAACCACTTCGGATGGGACTTCAACTCCTCTCTCTGAACCACTTGATCTCTAATGGGTGTGAAAAGTCAAAGTAGAGACTTAAAACAAAAATACTTGGGAGGAAGTCTCATCCATATCCTTGTATATACTTTCTTTCAATTTCTTGGAATTTTTCTTTGTTTCTTTTCTGTTTATTGTGTTTTAAGCTCATGGGACATGTGTGGAACATCATAAGAGTTGAGAAAAGCTGATTCTAGACGTAACCTATTGAACTCGACCGTCATAGTCGATCAACATGTTCAACCTTTTCATAGCAGCTATCCCAACTTGAGCATACAACTCGAACAAACATGGGTTGAATTAAGGCTACATGTTTTCATAGACCTTCTTTGGTCTCGAAAAGGTACCCACTCCATCCCTTCATTGTATATACCATTACATCATCATTTTGCTTTGCTGGTCTAGATTTTTCCTTCAGACTTTTATGCACACAAGAGACTGTGTGATTTAAGTTTGGGGGAGGGTCCTAGAGGTGTTTAACATGTTTGTTGTGATCTTAGTTTCAATTTTTTTCATACTTGAGTCTGCATACATTGCATAACATTTAAGGCATATAAAACTCATAAAAATTGATTTTTTTTTTCAAAAATCCATAAAAAGAGTATCATTAGTTGCATTCATATAACATTGAGTCTAATTGCATATGTGTTTGGAAATCATATTGCTGAGGATAGTCAATCTTGTTAGGTTGGTTGTCTAGTAACCATAGTAAACTCTTGGACTTGCGGTTTTTTCTTTTAGAAAGTTGATAGGTAAATCGTTCGCCTTGGAAACATTTGTTTGGGTTGTTTCTCGAAAAGGCCTGATTTGTCTCCTTTTAATTGAACCTAAACTGCCATAATACGGCCTTGAGATGCATTGAATATTTTTCTTCCTTGATTTTAGCTTGACAGAAACTAATAGGTGAATCTTCTTACAACTCAGCTCCTTCGATGACGCCTAAGGTGAACGGGGAATGTGCGTAAACCCGTATATTTTCGTGTTTCACTAAGAAAACTGAGGTAAAGGGGACATGAAATAACCTTCTCACGTTTGTCAATCCCCAAAAGGAACATGAAGCAAACTAATTTGAGTTTTAAATCCTAAAAACATGAGCTTGGTCAAAAACATAACTAAAACAATAAAAGATAAGTGTGCTGAATCGAATAAGTCATGCTAAGTTCAAGGAAGTCGAATCATATGTTCATTGATCGACAATCCTTCTTGAGGCGTGCGCTTTTAGAAATAGGATTCAAATATATGATTCTTAGAGACCACCTAAGTACTGTGGATAATTAGTTTGGATGGTAAGCCTTGATGCAAGTAAATTGTGGTTTTTCGAATAGAATAGAGGTTCACTTGTAGATTACATTTTTTCGCCTGATGAGTTATTTGTATGAGATGAGATGCTCCCATTCTAAACAAGCCCTCTTCTTTCTTAGCTCTATGTATATGCATGAGGGCAATCTAAGACTAAGTTTGGGGGAGTTAATATATCTGCATTTTAGCATATTTTAGGAGCATCATTCAACATGTTTTGAAACCATATTCATAGCATTATCACCATTTTAGAGTCCTCTTAGGTTCATATTATATATTTTGCACTTGCATAACATACATGTGCATATGGAGTGTTTATTAGGTACCTTGGAGCGTTTTTGGACCATTTGGAGTTGAATAAGATACAAGGACCAACACAGACTCGGCTGGAAAAGAAATAATAGACAAAAGGTGCGGCCAAGGACGATAATTAGACAACTCGATCCTCAGACTTGACCAGTTTGGTCAAGTCCACTATCCACATACCACACAATACAACTCGACCTGAAAACTCGATCCGCTGGCCTTAAGTTGAAGGTTTTGCTGAAGATATCACCATAATCGACCACCCGACTCGATCTGTTTGGGTCGAGTCGCCTATGTGTTTCATTTTATTGACTTTTATTAGTCTGTTTTGACTTTTTATGTTTTATGTAATGGGCTATAAATAATTTTTTAGCCCACAAAAAGAGAGAGAGGACGTTGTATTTCTAGATCTAGAAACTTTTCAAGAGGTTTTTCTCTCCTTTCCTTTGGATCCTTTGCTTGATTTGGTAATGATCATCTTAGTTTGATTTTCCTTTTATTCAATCTTCTTCTTTACTTTTTGTTCATCTTTTCAATTATGTTTGTGTGGGATTTTGCAGTTCATTATGATTAGTGAGTAGATCCATTAGGGTTCTAAAGAAATAAGTTAAATTAGTGTATATTTAGGGGTTTTCAAGCTTGCTTAAGCTCATTCATGCTCTAGATTAGGTATTCTTAATGCTTATTTTAACTTAGCTACTTGAAATCTGATTTGTTGCATTCTTACACCTATAAAGTGTTTCTTATAATGCTTGATTGAACCTAGATATAGGATTTGCTAATGTTTCTCATGAGATTACTAGCGTAGGTTGCTAATTGGCTGGAATCGACTGTGTTTCCATGATTATAAAGTCGGCAATGAGATTTGGGTCCTACTGAGTTCATGTTTTAGTTCAATGTTCATGAGAATAACTTTGATATTGTTTGAGTTTATTGCCTAAAGGTCTAATTTTAGGTTGTTAAGAAAGTTGTTGGAAGCCTTAGTGAAACATTGATCATTGATCTCACTCCTCAAGAACCCATTTCTTTAATCGCATATCATCTTATTATTGCTCTATTTTATTTTCATATTTTGCTCTGTTTTTAGCTTATATCTATGTTTTGTTTTTCTCTATTTTGCATTTGCTTACCTTTCTTGCGTCGTTTTGTTTATAGGTTTTGTGACAGAAAATCTTATCATATAAACTTGGATTGGTTGATGTTTAGCATAGCCTAAGTGTTTGCATCATACTCTTGGTTCGATACCTTACAACAAGGATTTGATAACATAGACGTAAATCATGTTATCAACCATAGATTTATCTCGACATCTTTGAAATGCGCTTTCCTTTGTCATACAGTAGGCAATATTGTGTTTAGGGTAAGGTTTTGGTTGTGGTTTTTGAACATATGCCGACACCATTGCAAGGAATTGATATGATTTGTCCAGCGGTTGTAGCAAATTGTGACATTGCTGCGAGGTTTCTGGTCAGTTCCTCGTAGTGGCATCACAGAACCATTAAACGAGGATTATATGAAGTGTGTTGAATAGATAAGTGATTAAAAAATACTATTACAAGATGTTTGGGATTAATTTAGAGAATTTACAATAGTGAATATGATTGATGATTGACCCTCGATGTATTCTCGACATCTTTGAAATGCACTTTTCTTTTCCATACAGTAAATAATATTTTTTTTGGGGTAAAGTTGGAGTTTAATAAAAAAAAATTCACCTTATGCGACACCCCTGTGAGGAATTGACAAGATTCATCACAAGGGTAAATTACGACGTTGCTACAAGAAATCTAGTCAATTCCTCACAATATCATCGCAAAACCCTTAAACGAGGATTAAATAAAGTGAGTTGAATAGATAAGTAATTGAAAATACTTATACAAGATGTTCATGATTGATTATGAGAACTTAAAGTAGTGAATCTAATTGATGAATAACCATTATTATATTCTCGACATCTTTGAAATACACTTTCCTTTGTCATATAGTATATGGTATTGTGTTTGGGGTAAGGTTAGGGTTTAATGTTTTTGAATATTTGCGACGTCATTGCGAGGAATTGAGCAGATTCGTCACAGGGGTGTCGCAAATTGCAACGTTGCTGCGAGAAATCAGGTCAATTCCTCACCATGGTGTCTCAAAACCCTTAAACAATGATTAGACCAAGTATGTTGAATAGGTTAGTGAATGAAAATATACAAGATATTCATGATTGATTATGAGAATTTAAAGTAGTTAATCTGATTGATGATTGACCATCGATGTAGTCGTGTTATCTTTGAAATGCACCTTCCTTTGTCAAACAATAGTATTTTCACCGACAACAGGAATTAATCCATGATATGCATCTCTGGCCATATCATGATACCTATTAGCATTATCATGACTAGGTTGATTATCAATAGCAGACATAATAGTTCGGAGTAAATCTTTTATTATATACAATGTCTTTTCACAATATCTATATTCAAATATTTGGTGTTTCCACATTTTAGACATGGACAAAAAATGTTCGGAGTAAATAAGTTATTAGCCGTCTGGTTTATGGATGCTCGCAACCCATCTTGAAAGTCTTTCGTCACTTCTCCGGTCTCCAAATTTTTTCGATTGTACATCCATTGTCGTAATGTGAATTCTTCATGTTCCAACGTCATTTATTTTTCTTTCAGAAAAACTTTTTTCCCAATTTTTTTTCCGCAGTACTTCCTCTCTATAAGTGTTTATGATTTGGCGTGAAGATACAATCTCATTGGGGACATTGTGTACATCGCAATGATTTCGCAATTTTGCAACAGAAACAACACATCGCAATATCATCACAACTGCATCGCAAATTGCCAGTTTTTTTGTAGTGAAAACAATACGAAACAAAAAAAAAACCTGAAAAGAACAGACTAAAACCCTATCAAAGTATCGCAAGTCTGTGGCGAGCTATAATTGATAGCAACAATAACAGTGACGACGACTAAGGAGGCGTAGAGTTTTGGTCTAATCCGGAACAAACCAGATGGCTCACGCGCTAAAACAAAGGAAACTCTGTTGGTTCAAAGACTTTTTCATCACGCGCGTCGTGTTATTTCCGTCGCGTCGTGCTTAACTGCTAAAGGAGCAGAGGATGTTCTCAACAAGTAAAACGCGTTCGAACTATCGACGAGAGATGAGACTATGTACTTCATTGATGATTCAGAGATGGACAAATAAGATTGGATTAATTCGATGTTACATGATTAATGAAATGGAAGGTGGATGGCACGTGGAGGAAGAGGATTGGAGGAAAGCTGTGTACGAGTTCGTTATAACAAACTTATCAAAGTTATAACAAACTTATCAAATAACCACGTGTCGTATTATTAGCGAATCACCATGGATTCGATTACAACTTTCCGTTACATATAGAGGATTGTTGTAGTAGGAATATACAAAACTTTTGTAATCTTCTTCTTCTTTGAATAAAACTCTCTCTCTAGTGATCACGTTGTTCATCGTTGCAGAAGATCGTTCTCTTGTGAGGTCTTCTACAGGTGAATGTCGTTTCTTCTTTTAATGAACGTTGATCCGAATATCCATTACTGATTCCCCGTATCATTGGTATCAGAGCTCTCGCATCCTCGGAGCTGTGGCAGAAACACGGTCGCATGCTATTCTGAAGGAAACAGTGGCACGTGAAACAGAGGAAGCTTTCGGACGTCGGTTTGAAGCTTTGGAGAAAGCACTCGCGGATCAGAACGAAAAATTGGCGAAGCAAAGTGAGAAAACTGATCGCAACATTGCGGAGATGGTGGAGGCATTCCGTTTGATGTCGAATCATCCGACTCAACCAGGACCTTCGACGAGTGATCATCGGGAATGTGTTTCATTACGTCGTTCTGGAACACCGAATGTTCAACACGAGCACCATCAATCAACACGTCAAGGTAATCATACCAACTACACTGGAATGACTCGAATTAAAAGAGTGGATTGGAAAGGTGGAAGAATTTTTTGATATTGACTTTACGCGTGAGGAATCTAAAGTCGGAATTGCGTCTTTGCATTTTGATGATCTTGCATCAACATGGCATCAAGCTTTGATGCAAGAGGATGAGGGTAGGAGGTTATTGAGGAATTGGTCAGTTTATAAAGAACTACTGAAGGAACAATTTGATGAAGTGTTAGATGATCCTATGGCTGAGCTTAAAGAGTTAAAAGAAACAAAGGGAATAACTGAGTATCACGCTAAGTTCGAATTGATAAGAACACGATTGCATCTTTCCGAGGAGTATTTGCTCAGCGCTTACCTCGCAGGACTGCGGCTAGAAACGCATATGCACATACGTATGTTTCGACCATTGAACACTCGTCAATGTTTGGTGTTGGGACGCTTGTACGAGAAGGCTCACCCGAGGAAGACAACGAGTAATCAATGGAATGGTTCCAAACCGAATTTGATTAACTTCAATCCAACTAAGGGCCTCTTAACTTTCAAAAGAGATGAAGGAATAAAAACGAAAGATAACAATCCTCCATTGAGGAAATTTCTTTCCAGTGCGGAAATGAGTGAAAGAAGAGCTAAAGGTCTATGTTACTATTGTGATGAAAAATACACCCCTGATCATTACTTGAAACACAAGAAGACACAGTTATTTCTGCTAGAAATTGAGGAGACCAAAGGATTACCAAATGATGACGACAAGGTGATAGAGGAACATAGTAATTCAGTGGTGGGTGACTTAGCTCAGATTTCTGTTAATGCAATTTCTGGAGTTTCTGCTTATACTATGATGAGGGTCAAGGGAATTTATGGAAAAAAAAGTTTATATGTGTTGATTGATTCTGGTTCAACACATAATTTCATGGATAAACGAATTGCAAATATGTTGGGTTGTAAATTACAACCCACTGGACGAATAAGAGTTGCAGTAGCTGACGGAAGTAAAATAGAAGTATGTGGAAAGGTTGAGAAGTTTAAATGGCAGTTTCAAGGTCATCAGTTTCAAGCTGATTTCATGGTGATTTCATTGGGATGTCATGATATAGTTTTGGGTGTACAGTGGTTACACACACTAGGGCCAATAACATGGGACTTCCGAGAACTGCAGATGCAGTTTAAGTGGAATGGGAAAAAAGTTATGCTTCATGGTATTAAATCAGGATCAGTGAGAAAAGTAAAAGCTAAACGACTTGCGCAAATTAAAGATAGTGAAGTGCAATTACATATGATTTGTGCTTATGATGAGACTGCAAGAGATCAAATGAGTTTAAACACTGTGGAGGTAGAGGAGTTATTAGCTCATGATGCTCAACAACTTGCGGAACTAGAGACTGAATATGCCGATATCTTTGCAGAACCAACATCATTACCGCCATTCAGATTGCATCATGATCACAAAATTCCTTTGATGGAAGGATCTAATCCTGTGAATCAGAAACCATATCGTTATGCAGTTCACCAGAAAGATGAGATTAATAAAATGGTTAAGGAACTTTTGGACGCAGGAACAGTTCAACCAAGTTCTAGTGCATACGCTTCTCCTGTTGTGTTAGTAAAGAAGAAGGATAATACTTGGAGGCTTTGTGTTGATTACAGAAGATTAAACATGATGACTGTTAAGAATAGGTTCCCCATTCCTTTGATAGATAATCTTATGGATGAGTTAGGTGGTTCACGGTGGTATTCAAAGATTGATCTGAGGGTGGGGTATCATCAAGTGAGAATGGATACTGCGGATATCCATAAAACAGCATTTCGAACTCACAGCGGTCATTATGAATATATGGTGATGCCGTTTGGGTTGACAAACGCCCCAGCTACGTTTCAAGGATTGATGAATGACGTTTTTAAAGCACACCTACAGAAATTTGTCTTGGTATTTTTTGATGACATCTTAATCTACTCTTCAACTTTTACAGAGCATCTTGATCATTTACGTTCTGTTTTTGAGTTGATGAGACTTCATTGCCTCTTTGCCAAGAAGAGCAAGTGTGCTTTGGCAACTTCTCGTGTTGAATACCTTGGCCATTTCATTGAAGAAAAGGGTGTATCTACCGATCCTAATAAGGTTAAAGCGGTGCAAGAGTGGCCAATTCCAAAGAACTTGAAGGCTTTACGTGGATTCCTTGGTCTTGCTGGCTACTATCGCCGCTTTGTTAAACATTTCGGACTGATCTCTCGACCTCTTACAGCTTTGACAAAAAAAGATGCCTTTGCTTGGAATGATGAAGCACAAACATCATTTGATACTTTGAAGAAACTGCTCTGTGAAACACCAATACTGGCACTTCCACGGTTTGATAAACTCTTTATCGTGGAAACTGATGCATGTGGGAAGGGCATAGGCGCAATACTTATGCAGGAAGGACGACCATTAGCTTATATTAGTCGTCACTTGAAGGGGCACCAACTCGCATTGTCTATCTACGAGAAGGAGCTGTTGGCTGTGATCTTTGCAGTACAAAAATGGAGACACTATCTTCTTACACAACACTTTATTATCCGAACAGATCAGAGGAGTTTGAAGTATCTGCAGGAACAACGATTGAACACGCCAATTCAACAACAGTGGCTTCCTAAGTTACTTGAGTTTGATTATGAGATTCAATACAAGAAAGGAAAGGAAAATCTGGTGGCAGACGCATTATCAAGAGTGGTGGGCTCAGAAGTATTGCACATGGCTCTAACCGTCTTAGAATGCGATTTGATGGAGAAGATACAAGCAGCATATGAAACAGATACTAGTATTAAAACAATCATTGAGGAGTTACAGCAAGATCCGCGTTCAAAAAAACATTTTGCTTGGAATTGGGTATATTGCGAAGGAAATCTAAGATTGTGGTGCTTGCAGATAGTGAATTATGCACTATTATACTCGATTGGTTGCACTGTTCAAGTCATGGAGGTCACTCTGGGCGTGATAAGACAGTACAAAAGGTTAAGGGAATCTTCTACTGGAAAGGAATGACAAAGGATATACAAGTTTTCTTGCGGAACTGTGTTGTCTGTCAGCAGTGTAAGAATGAGACAACAGCTTCACCGGGACTCTTACAACCGTTACCTATTCCGGAAGAGTCTGGACTGACATCTCGATGGACTTCATTGAAGGACTTCCTCTTTCTTATGGCAAGTCGGTAATATTAGTCATCGTAGATCGTTTCAGCAAAGCCGCTCATTTCTTGGCCTTGAGTCATCCTTATACAGCTTTTGCGGTTGCTCAGATCTTCTTGGATAATTTCTTCAGACTTCACGGGTTTCCTCGTTCCATAGTCAGTGACAGAGATGCAGTCTTCGTAAGCGATTTTTGGCAAGAGTTATTTCAGTTGCAAGGGTGTAAGTTGAATCTATCAACGGCTTACCATCCACAAAGTGATGGCCAAACAAAGATTGTTAATAAATGCTTGGAGACATACTTGAGATGTATGACAAGTGACAAACCATACTTATGGTCTAAATGGTTACCGCTTGCAGAATTTTGGTACAACACTACCTATCATTCTGCAGCTTTAACGACACCATTTGAAATTGTATATGGTCAACAACCTCCGGTACATCTTCCTTATCTACCTGGCGAAACAAAAGTTTCAAGTCGTGGCTAAGTGTTTGCAAGAAAGGGAGGACATGCTGTTGCTGCTGAAGTTTCATTTGCTCAGAGCTTAACACCGGATGAAACAAATGGCAGATCGAAGACGGAGTGAGCGAAGCTTTGAACTAGGAGATTGGGTGTTCTTGAAGCTTCAGCCTTATAGACAACGTTCCGTGGTTCATCGTCCTTCTCAGAAGATTTCTCCCAAATACTATGGTACTTACAAAATTATTGAGAAGATGAGAACCGTGGCTTACAAACTTGAATTACCCTCCACGACACATATACATCCTGTATTTCATGTGTCACAATTGAAGCGGTTGGTTGGTAATGTTCAAGTCACCAATCAATTACCCAATGTTCTCTATGAAGTCACTGCTAAGGTTCCAGAATATTGCTTGGCTCGTAAGATGGTCAAACGACAAGATCGGGCTGCTACAAAGGTGTTGGTGAAATGGGCGAATCAACCAGAAGATGAAGCCACCTGGGAATTTCTCTATGACTTGCAGCAGAAGTTTCCTACTTTTAACCTTGTGGACAAGGTTCATTAACGAGGGGAGATTTGTTACATGATTAATGAAATGGAAGGTGGATGGCCCGTGGAGGAAGAGGATTGGAGGAAAGCTGTGTACGAGTTCGTTATAACGAACTTATCAAAGTTATAACGAACTTATTAAATAACCACGTGTCGTATTATTAGCGAATCACCATGGATTCGATTACAACTTTCCGTTATGTATAGGGGATTGTTGTAGTAGGAATATACAGAACTTTTGTAATCTTGTTCTTCTTTGAATAAAACTCTCTCTCTAGTGATCACGTTGTTCATCGTTGCGGAAGATCGTTCTCTTGTGAGGTCTTCTACAGGTGAATGTCGTTTCTTCGTTTAATGAACGTTGATCCGAATATCCATTACTGATTCCCCGTATCATTCGATTGGATAGTCAATTGTTCAGAACTCTAGATATGTTACTGAGTATGAGATTATCGATTATGATAACAAATACTAGTTTGGTAAATTTTTTTTGATCAATTGAATTTTAGTTTACATAGCTTCGGATTAAACATGTGTTTAATCACCCACTTTTGCCGTACAAAAATTCAATTCCGATAAATACTATTTTGGTGAGTTTATCTTTGTCAATTAAATATTGATAAAATTTTGCTATTATTTTTGACAGCTTCGAGATACGAGTTTAACAATATAGATGAATAAGTGATACATGTTTAATAGTATAGATGAGTAAGTGAACATTTGTTGTTTCACCAACCTCGGCAGAATAAAATCATCAATTAATCAATAGTTAATGAAAATTCCGGCAATCTCGGATAAAAAACGAGTGAGTTAAATAATTTATGACTGATTGTCTATTTTATTATTGTTTTTTTTTTTCTCGGGTCAAATAGCTTCATTTAATAGAAAATTAAGAAAAAAGAAAAAAGAAAAAGCTTTGTTGTGCTTTGTGATTGTTTTATACACATGATTCGAAGCTTAAAAAGCTTGTGTTCTCCAACGCATTCATTTTTTAACAAATGCTGATTCAGCCAAGTCGATGGCTCGAGCAAGACCAGCAGCTTTGTTCTGACATTCACGGTGCTCGTCTTCCGGGTCACTATCAGCTACTACACCAGCTCCAGCTTGAAGATAAGCCACCCATTCACGGCGTTTGTTTGTATCTTTATAAGAATACATTGTATTGTACTGACATGCTGTTGGGAAAACGATTGTCCTAAGGGATAAAGCAATGTCCATGTCACCAGTGAACGAGATTCCACCAAAACCACCACTGTATGGTCCACGTCTGGTTGGCTCTAGCTCGTCGATTAGTTCCATGGCTTTTACCTTTGGTGCACCACTCACTGTTCCCACTGGTAAAGCTGCTCGTAGTGTATCCCAGCAAGTTAAATCATCTTGCAACTCTCCTGTCACCTACACATAGAACTTGATCAAATTAGGAACAGACTAAGCCAATACTTGGAATATTTGATCCAACAATGGTTATTTTGTTATAAACTTACCGTGGAGCTTATATGCATAACATGGGAATAACGTTCAATGTTCATTAGCTTTTCTACTTTCACTGAGCCGTATTTTGCGACCTTTCCGACATCGTTGCGACCAAGATCGACCAACATGATGTGCTCAGCACATTGCTTTTCATTTGCTAACAGCTCCTTCTCCAATCTCTTATCCTCAGCTTCGTTTTTCCCTCTCTTGCTGGTTCCTGCTAATGGCCGATTCACTATCTTGTTCTGTTTCAAATAGGGAAAAGATTAGTTTTGAAAATAATCTAAAGATTAACGCAACTTTAAGGTTAAGAGAGCTTTTACCTGCTTTACTTTAGTGAGAATTTCTGGACTTGATGCTACCATAATACATCCTCTGGCCTAAATAAGAGGACAAAATCAGCATTAATGGTTTATCCACACAAGTACATAAAAACGTTTTGAGAAAAAAGTTGTTTCCATTGCTAACCTGCAAATAACCCATATACGGGCTTGGATTTACAACTCTTAGTGCTCTATAAACTTCGAAGGGATCTGCAAATGTTCGTCGCTCAAAACGTTGACTAAGCACAATCTGGAATATGTTTCCAGCAAGAATATGTTCTTTAGCCTTGACCACATTTTCCTTGTACTCTTCGCATGTCACGTTTGAGTTTGTCAAAGATGGCCCAAATTGCTTTGTCTGAAGATTCACGTTACCTGCAGCCAACTTTGGCCTGTATAGATTCATAGCGGAAATAACAAGTTCCACAGATTAGTTTCAACGAAAGTGAAGCCCACACACAAAATTAAGTGGAAGATATACTTACGGCTCAATATCGTGTAACTTGCCCACCAAGTTCTCCAAATGTTCCACTCCATTACTGTATGCATGCTCATAGGGCATGCTCCCATCTAGTCTAATCCAGTGAATAACGTACGCTTTCTGTGAAATTTACAAAGAATTTTTAGTGACCAAATTTTGGAGAATTCCCGGTTTAATCATAAAATATGGTTGCTGAGAAAAGGATTACCTTTTCCACGTGATCAAATACGATTACATCATCGTACAGACCAAGATGCATGTCTGGCAAGTTCCTATCATCCTCAGGGGCCTTTGAAAATGGCAATTTCCTCTTTTCCACATAACGAACAGTGTCATACGAGAAAAAACCAACCCACCCACCTATCATGATAAATAAGACTTTTTAGGGACACCACTTCAGGAAACGGATAAAACACCAGATAAAAAGGAAACTAAAGTATACTGTTATTCTATCTGATAGTGACATTCAAGAGTTTTGAAAAATACTGTTTTTAGGACAGAAAGGTAGAAAGGCTAACAAGATCACGTCAGTGGCAGAATATTCATGAAACTTAACATTTACAAAGATCATACATTTATTATCACCTTTTCCCCAGTCCGTAAAACCAGGGGTTCAAGAAAGATATCTTACCACAAAACGCATCTGGAAGGTCCTGAACTAGTTGAGGATCAGGGTTCCATGACTCTGAGATTTTCCTTGGAATCTCCATAGGATCTTCGACGTATTCCTCAGTCATGCTTTCGTTTTTGTGATCCATTACAATAACTTTGTTCTCCTTTGCCACAATCTCCATCGCTGGTTGAGCCCCAACAACGCTATAACGACCCTATTTAAGACCAAACACATGAAAGGGAACAATTAAAACATGAGGGAATATAAAAAGGATACAAAGAACTGTACAACGAAAAATTCTACTTACAACGCTTGACATCTGAGAGCCTGGCTCAACGGACTCGAAAAGAAAGCTCGGAGCCTCACGGTCATCTTCTTTCACCAGACAACGGTAAGCAAGAACTGGAGTAAGCTGATCGGAGAATATGCACCGATAAATTGGTATAAGGTTTGTACTCTTAGATGCATCTGCCAACTTTTTTGTATCGCTTACTGCAAGAACAAATTCAGAACATGAATCAGAAGTTTTCCTTCAAACTATTTCAATGCTCATTCACTGTAATTGGAGGCATGAAGATTCGCATTCACATTTAAACCCATACAAATTCAAAATTTGACAGATACGAGACGTCCAGAAAAAAAATATTAACCAACTGAAATTCGTAGGTTCTAGAGAAACTCTACAGAGAATTGACAGTGGAGTTAAAATACTGCGAAACTACGACCTAATTTTGGTTCAACCATTTTCCCGCATTCTAACAAAAACCAAACAATCGAAACTCAAATTAAACGAAGAGCATTGCTTCACCTATAGAAGCTTCGGGCGATACAGAGACACATTTAATCGAACGGAAAGAAGGCACATAAGTGGAGCTTCTACCGGAAAATCCAGTAACGGTCACAGAAGAAGCGAGTCCACGAGAAACGGGAGAAGGAAAAAGCCGGCGAGAGTAGCGAAGAGGTTGCAAGGTTGCCACATTCATCGAAGAAGACATCGTGACGGCTACAAAATCGGTGGCGGTGGAACGCGGCGGCCGGAAAGTTGAGAAGATTCAGAGGTGACGGCTAAAAGAGTGATTTATCTGTGAATATTCTATTCAAAACGGCTAATGAAGAAAAAAAGCAGAGATTCGCATATTTATAAAGATGAACATGTGACTTATAATTGTAATTACTATACTACCCCTCACCTGTATTTTCCAGTTTTCCTCATTGTTCACCAAGTCACGTGCATGTCTTGGTGAAAAACTGGATTCTGTTTTTGCATATAATAAGGAAAAAAACACACGTTAACCATCTCCAATAGGTTCTTAATAGTAAAATATTAATATTTCTATAAAAATTTAGGGGATGTATTGAATTTGGAATTTTAGGTGATTTTGGATTTTTATTAAGATCACGTGTTATTCAATTAATGATTTCTAAATCTCTTCAGAAATCCTGTGTTATTGAACTTCGAACTTGTAAAAAATCATTTAAAATTATTCACAATCTCCTGTTATTCAATAAATAATTTATCCAAATCATATCAAATCTACTGTTATTCAAAAGTTATGAAATATCTTTTAAAAAACTACTTAACTTGATTTGAAGAGATTTGAAGTGGTTTCTTAGTTCAAATAAACATCTTAAAAAACTCACCCGTTTAAGTATGATTTCAAAATATAAAAGAAAAAAAAATATTATCCTTCAAGACAGACATTATCAAAACTGTGATGTTTGTAATCTCAAATATTCTACTCGTCGTCTTCACTGTGTCCCTTATATGCGCTAATAATGGAATTTTCCCTTCACTGACGTGGGTTTCGAAGACTCGAATTTGTTTTGATCCAGTTGGGTTATAACTTTTTTTTCTTTCTTTCTGGTTTAACTCACAAAAAGAGGATTTTTGGGGTTGTGATATGAAGGAAGCAGGAAATTTTGGTGATTATGGTATTAGGGTTCGAGAGGATGTTTATCTAATTTTTATCGATTTGGTTATTGGTTTTGCAACAAGCGGCGGGACTGATACCTATAAAGGAGAAAACTCGATCATGGAACGACTAACTTTTGTGGTATTCAATGATGATTGCTCAAAATTGTCTTCAATTCAATCATTTATATGTTTCCCAGATTAAGATTGAACTTAAAGATTATTAGCTCACAAGTTTCTAAAAGAATTTGCAGAGATGCCACTTGATAAAATGGAGCTTAAAGATTCACTTCAACGGGTACGTGAGACGAAAGATGAGTTAGAGAAAGATGTTGCAGACAGCCACTGGCTCCGACGGTTTCTGTGAAGAAGCCTTTTACCTTCTATGGTTTTTAGTTGTAAATGGCTCAAATATGGTCTTGTAGCCCGTATTTCTTGGTATGAGATAGAATGAGTTCACAAAATGTAATGTCATCATTTTTTTGTAAGTAAATTATGTTTCGCTTACTCACTTGTTTGTTGTCTGACACTTATTAATGCTAAGAAGTATCAAACTCAAACGAGATCTTTGGACTAAGTGAAAAAATGTTTATAACAAAAACGATTAAACAATGTTTGAGAATTTGCTCAGCTATAATTTATATAACCAACTGAAATTGAAAATTAAAAAAAAAAATCGAAAGAGTAGTTATTAAATAGATGAACAAAAACACATCATACGAACCTCAAATCAATTCAAGAAATTGCTAAAACCATAAAATAATAAATATTGCTAAAACGTAAACGATAAACACTACACAATATGCTTGAACCTCCAACTTAAAAATTCCAGAACCATCCTTCAGCTTGACTTCATTCTTTTGGTTTACAAAGGTTTCGTTTAATCCATCCACTACGCTCAGCTATGGACATATGCATGAATCCATACTTCATACCTAAACTGTGAATCAAAGTCATCGCCTCATAACGTAAATCTTCTTCTAAATCAGGAATTTCCTTGATAGCATCACACACATTACTCGCTTTGTCTTCAACTTCTTTTTCTTCAACTTCCTTTTCCCATCGTTTCTGTATCATGCTAAAAATCTGATGACCAACTTCACTCATTGTCTGCATCTCAGCATAATTCTTGTTTGAATCAAATGCATCAGTTCGAGCTTTTTTTTTCTTTGAGGAAGCTTTCCACCAATGTTTTTGTCTACCGAAGAGAATACTACATGACTAGATGTTCCTCCGTATATTATTCTGTCAGCATCGTCCATCATTTGGAGACGGTTTGAATCATTTGTCTCCTCGTTCTCTTCAACTTGGTGGGTATATGCATCAATGAAATCACCTAATCCCACAACATTCTGTCCAGTTGCAATATTTGATCCAAATATTATTTTTAGATCTTCAAAATCTTCGAATGACTCATTACGTAGATGTTTATTACTTGGATGAGCCTAATAAGAAAAAAATCACAATAGTAAGTTTTATATATAAGTAAACATATTGTATCATAATCTCATGTTATAATAGTTCTTACTTTCAAATAGTCGTCCCATACTTCATCTCGAGCGGTGAATTTCTTCGTTTCAGGGTCCCATCCAAACCCAGAACTATAACGAAGAAGATCTGCCAAACTTTGATACTTACTCTTCAAGATCTTCATTCTGTTTTTATATTGGTTATAGGTTTTTGTAGTTCCAAGCTTTTGGTTTAGAATTGACAATATCCTTGTCTCCACAGTTAGTTTGTTGAATTTGCCATTAGCATCACGAAAGCCATGATTGATTCCATCCACGAGAAGCCGCAATAACATTTTATTTTCAGGTATAGACCAATGATTATATGAACCCTTACTTTTCACCTCATATAAATCGCCCATTTATAACTAGCCAGACAATAAAAAGAAACATATTTAGCACAACTTAACACCATAATTTACAAAAAAAATTAAAATGAGCAAAACTGTAGGAAATGTTAACACCATAAGTATTTAACACCATAATATTTGACTACAATCTATAAACTAACTATCACCAACAAAACCTACGTACTTTGAGCTATAAACAAGAAGTGATCGAGAAGTAAAGCAAAACATATACTTACATTGACTAAAGAAAGAGAAAGGAGAAAGTGGTAGCAGCCGTGTGGAACAACAATTCATTGTGATTATATATAAGCCTAAGTATGTGTCAATAACCCTAATTCCCATCAATGTTGTTATATCTTCTTCCATTTTAGCTGAATCTGAACATTATATTCGAGAACAATAATAAGGAAGAAAAAATTCTTTGATGATCTTTTCCTTTTTACTGATTATTTTCAGATTATCAAATTTCCAAATTTCCAAATTTCCAAATCCTTTAACATTTTAAATTATATACCTTATTAACTTTGAGTAGAGTCATAAACTCACATTAGTATTAAGCTTTTTGTATTCATCACAGCCGCTATTCATCAAGCTATCTCTCTACTTGTGTGTATAATTTTTATTATTATATATAAGAGATTTCATCGTCCATGTATGACTCA
Organism: Lepidium sativum; assembly: GCA_023374145.1. NCBI lineage: Eukaryota > Viridiplantae > Streptophyta > Magnoliopsida > Brassicales > Brassicaceae > Lepidium > Lepidium sativum. The sequence goes on from JAKUCM010003513.1 coordinate 42,521, forward strand.
CAAAAACTTTACAAATCATCTTTGCAGCCATTGAAGGTTGACCAATTTCATTGATCTTTTTCGACATCAAAGCTAAACTTGACGATACTTCTTACTTAGCCTCTCCAACCTTAAAGCTTCTTCACGCTCAAAAATCGTTGCCAACATTTCAGGTACAACAATCTCTACATATTAACACTCTCTTTTTTCTCATGTTTATAATTAGTATGCGTAAATTACATTAGTTATTTCTCTATCTTTTTTTTCACATGATTTTGTGGCTTTTTAGGATTTTTTAGCATTGTTGCATCTGTACATCTTCAAAAAAAATTCTGTTTATCAATTACAACTTTTGTGGTTTCATTGTTTTGTACCATTATTTTGATGTTGCTTGCACCATAGAATAAGAAAACTACTTCCATTCTGACTTGTTTGGTAATTCTGTCTTTGTCTAGATTTACAATAATGGATTGTATTGTTCAAGAAAGTGAAGAGATACAAGCTAGAAGAAAAAGGAAGTGAATGAGAATTTTTAATATAGAGATTGATCTTCTGTTGGTTTTATCAATCATTGCAAAGTTCCGTGACTTTGTTCCACAAATAGAACGACCAATAAGAAGATCGATTACAAGACTTGGCCATGAATATATACACATGGAATTGATTGAAGATCGTGACCATTTTCGACATCTATATTGTATGTATCCGGAGGCATTCATAAAACTATGCACTATTTTTAGAGTGAAGATGGGCTTAAAAGACACAAGAAATGTTTCAGTTGAAGAAATGCTTGCAAAAAAAATTTTCATCGTGGGACAAAATTCAAGGTATATTCAGGCTCAAGATAGATTTAATAGATCAAGATTCTCAATAAGTATGAGCTTTAACACAATTTTGAAAGTGTTAAACGTTCTTGCTCCATCCCACATGGCTAAACCTGGAGTTGCAGTGCCCACAAAAATAAAAGATAGTACACGATTTTATCCTTACTTTAAGATATGATAATGTATTTTTTTTTTGTACATATTTCAAGTAAACAAAATTTTAATATTTCATCGTTGATTTTCTTAGGATTGTGTGGGAGCTATTGATGGAACTCATATCCTTGCAACGATAACAGGAAAAGACTCGGGCAGCTACCATAACCGAAAAGGACAAGTATCACAAAATGTTTTAGCTGCATGTAATTCTGATTTAGAATTTATATATATTCTTAGCGGATGGGAAGGTTCTGCTCATGATGCAAAGATATTACATGATGCTTTAACATGATGCTTTAACACGAAGTGTTAACAAATTAATAGTTCCTCAAGGTACGTATGTTATTATATTATGATAACAACAATATTTTCTGTTATTAATTTAAATTTTATCTTACTTCTATCTTTATCTTTATATAAAATTTAGGGAAATTCTATTTAGCTGATTGTGGATTCGCCAATTGTCGTAATTTTCTAGCTCCATTTCGAAGTACTCGGTATCATCTTCAAGACTTTAGGGGACAAGGAAAAGATCCTATAAATGAATATGAGTTGTTCAACCATCATCATTCGAGCTTGTGAAATGTAATAGAGAGGATTTTTGGTATATTCAAATCAAGATTTCTCATCTTCAAGTCTCCACCACCATTTCCATATAAGACACAAACGGAATTAGTACTTGCTTGTGTTGTATTACATAACTATCTTCGGAAAGAATGTCATTCAGACATGTTTCTTCCTGAAGAAAGTGATGTTGATGAAAGAGGTGATGACGAGAATAATAGAGATGAAGAGCTTCATGGTACTCAAGAACAACAAAGACTACTTGCTAATAATTGGAGAGCAACTATAGCATCAAACATGTGGGCTGATGCTATGAATATGAGATCTTGAAGTATCATTATTTTTTTAATTTTGTGACTCTATTGGTTTTATAGTTTTTGCATTCCTCTATTTCACCAAAAGAAAATTACCATATTTCTTTGATAATTCTCCAGACCATGTATTCGTTAAATTGTCACATACAAACTCCATTCCACTTCATAATTTTATCCTAATAGCTTTTGAAGTTTTCATCTTCTTAGGTTAGTCAAAGTCTGTTTAGAGATTAAAATCAATTCAAATGATGGTCATCCTCTACGGGTTCACTTAGCTAGTATATATTAATATAGTTCTCATTTGAAAAGCACCACATGATGTATAAACTATTTTGGTAGTGATGAATGTAGGAAACCAGCATTCGGTGAATTTGATCTAATTTGATTGCACAAGAAAATGGTGTTTTGTTCTCTCAAAATAAATCACAAAGAATCTCACAAAACTCATTTTAAATCTCTTTTTTTTTGTCAACTGCAGATATACTATATATTACGAAGGTTACACGGAATCACTCGCTTCTTGTCTTGCTGAATGAGCAAGACAATCCGCCTTATGATTCAAACGTCTCGGAACAACGGATAAGGAAAAACTATCGAAAACAGAACTGAGCTTACAAAAATCCTCCTGGAAGGGGGAAAAGGCCGGCCAGTCCTCTGGATGATAAAAGATCTTCTGTACCGTCTCGCAGTCCGTAAATACCTCCACCTCCGTAATATCTTTTGCTACTAGAGATTCCATCGCCCATAAAACTGCTTCCACCTCGGAATGCAAAGCTGAGAGACGCCGATGGACTCCACAAGCCCCCATGAGACAACCTTCCACCGAGTCTGGAAAACAGAACCAACCGAAACCAGTGATGCAGTCTGTGTTCTTCCAGGATGCGTCCACATAGCATTTATAGCCCGTGAACTTATGATCAGTTGTGGATGGATACACGAAAGGGGACTTTGGCAAGATTTGATTCTCTCTAACACAAGAGGTAAGATCATGCTCAAAACTTCTTGCTCCCGACCATTCCTTACGGTCCGCTCTAGCTTGAAGGATTATTTTCGGGGATCAGATGCCTTGTTTGAAAAGCAATGTTCGTTTCTTGCCTTCCACAAAGCCCAGATTATCCATGGATATGTTCCACTGTCGTCAGTATCCGGTTTATACCAGAATAGATAAGCCAAATTGGCCCAGAGAGATTCGGATGGGAACTGCCTGGGCGCTGACGGAATTGCTCATAATGCCCATGTTTGAAGAGCTGGAGGACACTCGAACAGAGCATGATTTATGTTTTCATTCTCAGAGCCACAACGTGTACAACGGGTATCACATGGGATGCCTCTCTTAGCCAAGTTATCTTCCACGGCAACACATCCTTGAACTATTTGCCAGAGGAAATGTTTGATTTTAGGAGAACAAGCCAGGCTCCAAATTTTCTGAAAGAAGTCCTGAAAATTTGGACCTAATTTTTGATGGGTTGAAGACACTTGGTCCGCTTCAACACGATACCCCCGATTTGACAGAGAATTTCCCAGTCTGATTGTAGTGCCAACCCCAGAAGTCTGATTTATACGATCGTGGAATTGGCATACCCAAGATTAGCTGTGCATCCTCAGGGTCAAAGTACTGATTTATCAACACTTCTTTCCATGAATGTGTACGATGGTCTATAAAGTTATCTACTGTCATGTCTGGAAATAAAGTAATACTGGTCATTCGAGCTGGACGAGGTTCATTGTCTGGAATCCATGGATCCTTCCAAATACGAATCGTCTTACCATCTCCAATGCGCTTGATCAGCCCTTTTAAAATCAGAGGTCTAGCTGATAGTAAACTGCGCCATCCATATGAGGGTGAAACAGCTGATTTTGTCGTAATAGGACAGGCATTATGATAATATCTTCCTTTCATTACTCTTGCCAAGAGAGAAGTAGGTGTTTCAAGTAATCTCCAAAGTTGTTTTGCTAGTAGTGCAGAATTAAAAATTTCTAAAGTGCGGAAACCTAATCCTCCATCGGATCTTGGTAAACATAACTTTTGCCATTTTTTCCAGTGAATGCCTTTTGAAGTAGAGTTGTTGGACCACCAAAAATTAGCTATTGCCGAGTTCAACTTGTTTACCACCCCTTTAGGTAGTCTGTAACAAGACATTACATAAGTTGGCAGAGCTGTAAGAACTGATTTTATCAAAATCTCTTTCCCCATTTTGGACAGAAATTTAGATGACCAACTATTCACTCGTTCTTGTAATTTCTCCTAGACAAATGCAAAAACCTTTGTTTTTCACCCACTCATATCCTCCGGGAGACCTAAATAGGAACTCATTCCCCCAAGTTTCGAGATCCCTAGAATCTGTTGTATCTCGATCTTATGTGAGTCTGGTACAGCATAACCAAACTGTATAGACGATTTGGCAAAGTTTATCTGTTGTCCCGATACCATCTCATACTCCTTAAGTATCCTAAGTATAATCGAAGCCTCACTAGTTGTGGCCTTGCAAAAGAAAAGAGTATCGTCCGCAAAGAGAAGATGAGACACCCTTGGACTAGCCCGTGCAATTGAGATACCCGTAAGTTGTCGTCCTACTTCGGCCTGCTTCAATTTAGAAATCAGAACCTCTGTGCATAGCAGGAAGAGATATGGAGATAAAGGATCCCCTTGGCGAAGTCCCCTACGAGGCAGTACTCTGCCATGATCATATTGTTTACTCATATCCGTTTTAACGGCCATAAATTTTCCTTTAACTGCCTTATTTGTTCGAAGACTATGGAACATTTCTTGTGCAATTAAAATATTATCTGATATTAGTCTCCCAGACATGAATGATGATTGCGTCTCACTAATCAAATTTGGGAGTAATTTCTTTAACCGAAGACTCAGCACTTTTGAAATTATCTTGTAACTCACATTGCAAAGACTAATAGGCCGAAATTCTGCCATTCTAGTTGGACGAGGAAGCTTAGGAATCAGACAAATATTTGTCTTATTTAAGCCTCTTTCAAAAGTCCCTTGTGTCAAGAAATTATTAACTAAGGTAACTAGGTCATCCTTTATCGTCTGCCAGGATGTCTGGTAGAAAAGGGCTGTCATTCCGTCTGGCCCAGGTGATTTACCAGGGTCCATCTCAAATAGAGCAAACTTAACCTCTTCTGCTGTCGCCCGTAGCATTAGCCTCTCATTATCTGTTTCAGTGACTATGGAGTCTATAGTGTCAAGAGGAAAATTAGTTGTACCATTACTAAAAAACAAGTCTAGAAAATAAGCCGATGCTTCCGATTTGATATATGCATCCTTTGTGAGCCAAACATCGTCCTTGTTTAATAAGCCAGCTATACGATTTTTTGCTCGACGTTGTTTAGTAGAAGCATGGAAAAACCGAGTGTTTTCATCCCCTTCCCGGAGCCATTTAATCCGACTCTTCTGCTTCCAGTACAATTCCTACTCAGTATAAGCCTGATGCAGCCTCTTATTGGCCTCTTGCAAAGCTACAGTATCAGTAATATTGCTACTCTTATGGTTCTCTATCACCTTCCTGAGTTCCTTAATTTTATTGTTTTCAGTTGGGAAAAAAGTTTTCCGCCAGTAGGAGATTTCCTTCCGGCAAGATTGTATTTTTCCCATGAAGGTTGTTTGACTACGACAGTTAGATCCTTCCCAACTCCTCCTAATTATGTCATTGAATCCAGGGTTTGTAAATCCACCTTTTATCGAAAATGAACTGTTTTTTTGGTGTTGATCTTGACCCGTAAACCGTCCTAATATCGGTCGATGATCAGATCTTATCATTTCCAAGTACTCCAGAACAAACCGAGATAGTATGTCATGCCATTCACTGTTCCCATAGGCTTTGTCAAGGACACACCGTATTATACCATTATTTCGAAGCCCTCGCCAGGACCACTGGTTACCTAACTGGGGGAATCCTATCAAATTACAAGCCCGTAGCATTTGGTTGAAATGTGTAAAGGAGCTCGATCGTCGCAACGAACCGCCTAACTTCTCATGGTTTCCAGTTAATTCATTAAAGTCTCCTATAACTAACCATGGTAAGTTTCGGAGAATGCCCATCCGAGTTAGTCTTTCCCATACATAATCTCTCTTATTTTGAACCGGTTCACCATAGAAAAATGTAATCGCTGATCTAGTTCCCTGAATATCCAACGAGATATCTATCATATTTGTATCTTTATGATTAATGGATACATTATATATATATTCGAATAAAAAAGTGCTAAACCCCTGCTGGAACCTGACGGTTCAACTGTGGATAATAACTCATAACCTAGATGTAATTGGATTTTTTCTAGAAAAGAATGATTATTTTTAGTCTCGGAAAGGAATAAAAAATCAGGTCTATATTTTTTCCAGAGATCTCGCAAATAATTAATTGATATTTTATTGCCTATGCCCTGGCAATTCCAACATAATATGTGTCTAACCATACCCTGAATGCTCAACAAATAGGTCATTTATATCACCTCCTATGCTGCCACTTAGCGTACTTATACAACTGGTCACAAGTGACCCCAGATTGTACAAATCCCCAGACCGAGAAATCAGTGTATATATAAATTTTTTAAAATGCAACAATCTATTGCTAGGCCATATATTGGGGCCGTGTGTCGAATTGTAAATATATAAAGATGTTGAAATAGTAGGCTTTGGCCCATTTGGTACAAGACAGGCCCATAATAAATCCAACATGAGATCCAAAAGGTGTCCACTTTGTATGAAGTGGCCCAATACTAGTGAAATGAAAACGTTTAGATTAATTAAAAGGTGCAAAAGCAACAACTGCAAAAAACACATTTCAATCCGAAAAGTAAAACAACGTTTCTTAGTAAGACCACTTCTCTGGCCAAATAATCCTTTCTTTTGACTCATCATATCACTGAATCATTTGGTCTTCATCTGGATCCAATGAAGTGGAGCTGATCAACTTAATATCTCGGCTTACGGGGCGTGGTGACCTTGCCGCTAAGGCTAGCATCTTCTTACACTTTATCCCTTTAAGTGGTGTAGCTGGCCTCGAGTTTGTTTTAGTCTTTCCAGTTGGAGGTTTCTGATATCGGCCTTCTTTGCATTTCTGCAAACGCATAGCCAAGGTCGCATGTGCTTTCGCCATCTCGGCTTTGGTTAGATCACTAGCTTGCACCACAGCAGCTTCCAAAGCCAATGAATCGAGATCGTTTTCCAGGATATCTTCCTGTTCAGCTTCACTATCAAAAAACTCATTCACAGTGTTTTCATTACCTAATGTTGAAATTGGATCATGAGTCTGATCCTTATTGTCTGGTAGCTCTTGGCTTGTGACAGTCTGAGTGGGAGAAGCTTTGCATTCAGATTCCTCCTGAAACAAGGGTCTCCGAACTTTCTTGGCTGATTGAATATCCCTTGATTTCCCTTCATCAGCACTGATAATATCTTGGTGTCGATCATTAAGATCTAGCAGACATGACGAGCGTTTTGCTCCTTCTGCACCTCGTAACTGTTTCAGCCCTTTGGGATGTGCCAATGTTGTGGATTTTCCTCCTGATACTACCCCTTTAAAACTGCGATTTCTCACAGTCAGCCCAGTCTTACTCTTAGAGGAATTGAGAAAAATTGGTACCTCTTTTTTTGCCTTGTAGCACACATCTGCTGTGTGTGTCATACGGTGACAAAGTGAGCAGAATCCTTCTAGTCGTTTGTAATCAAACATTACCTTAGACTATGTACCTTCTTCGAATTCTAAAATGGAGGAGAAAATTAGAGGTTTAGAGCAAGGTAGATTTATTAATACCTTACCCTTAGTTACGTCAATCTGAATGATCTCTCAGACAGATCCCGCAACTAATTTGTAGACCTCTTCTACTCTGTACTCAAAAGGCAACCCCGTGATCCGCATCCAAAGGCTGATATAACTGGGGTAGTCAGCATCCGCCAGTGCTTTCCACGGTTCATAAGTCACCATCCAACCATCGAAGTTAGTCGAACCATACTTCAACACTCCTTGCAAATCTGTCTCAGAATCAAATTCAAATTGAAATCTGCCATGACCCAAATTGAGACCATGAACCTTACTCACCAGTCCCCAAAACTGAGGCATGCGGAAGATGAATGTGTCCACATTCTGTACTTGTGGATTCAAACATCTTCCCATCAATACCTTTGAGCTCCTAGCTAAGAGATCAGCATTGTTGATCTTAGGGATTTTAATCTTCAGCCGAGCTGGAGGAGAGACTCCCTCCACACCTTTCCGAGTGAAAACTGTTTAAGACATACTCAAAAACAAAAGATAAGAGAAAGGATTTACTATCTTGATCAAACAGTAAAATGACCAGAAAAGTGATTGTGTTCTCCTTCGAAAATCTGGCCTCTCTTTTATATAGTTTGCTAGGTTAGATGGTACTATCTCTAAAGATTCTGACCTAGTCCAAGAAATCCACTGAGATAACAGATTTTGGCAAGAAGCAATTAAAATAGAATGGTGCTGCCAACTATGGATATACTCACAGAGGTAGCAAAGGAAAATAAACTTTAATGTGAGAATATTCTCCAATATTTCCGATTTTGAATTGATAGGGTCTTTTATCCCAGACTTAGCCCAACGAACATTCAGTTGTAGTGCCTCAGGGCCTCTCAAGATTAGCAATCTTAAAGCCCAAATCTGACCACCACTTAACCTAGACCAACCCCTCATTTTCAACAAGAATTTACCACAGGAGAGAATACCTTGTGCAAGTTCGCATACCCAGGAACACCATATGATCCCTTGCTGGTAACATCTACAATCCTTTTCCCAACGATAATGTTCTGCAACCAAATTCAAACCGCTTAACGTTAACCAACAAAGATTCCCCAATTCCAAACCCAACATTCGGGTTATCATAATCAGAAAAACATCCAACCATCGATGGATATATAATTTAAAGCCATGTGCACTAACTGTTCGAGTAATCCTGATTTCTAATTTAATGAATTCTTGAACCTTACATTGCCATAGAGTCAAGGGAGACAAACGGGGAAACCCTGATAGAGTTAAATGACACCTCTTCCTTCTGTCAACACAACTCACAAAAGTTATCCAAATGGCCGGAGTGCCCTTCCTAAGTATCATATCATGATCACCAATGAAAGGAGATCCCCCAAGCTGTCTGCTTTGAATTACCCTCCCATTATTTAGGCTTCCCAACACAGCACCCAATAGATACTGTCCAAAAATGAATAAACTCATTAAGGCAGATTTGAAGCCTATGAAACGTAGAACAAATTCTTTAACTCGATTCATCTTATTAAAAACTCCGTAACCCCATAATGGATCCATAATGCTCCTAGAAGCAGCCCCTAGACAAGCTTTTAGTTTGATCCTACAAAGGTTATTCAGAATTATTTTGACGCCTCCTCTATACCAATTTGTACAGTGAGCTACATATAATTCTATAAACATAAGAGTTAGGTTTTTTACCCTTGGGAAGTACAGGTAGCTGCCATAGCTAATCAAGGATCCTATTAGGTCCAAGTATTTTGATCCTCTCCGTATCTTACACCTGAATATTTGAAGATTTTTTAATCTTATCACCAGCTTGGAGTCCTTTATGAGAGAATCCTTTGTCATCCCTCTCCTTCTAGACCCCTCTAGGATAATGGATATATATCCCTCTAGGTGTTTCGGAATTCCCTCACTTTGGGGGATACCTTCAAAAGAGCAAAAACACAGCTTGGTAAGTTCATGCAGGCTATATAGCCTTCTTGTTAAATAAGACTGGAAACGACCATTAACAACAACTTGTTGTAAAGTTTTCGTTTTAACAATTGTTCCTTCCTCAACGTCAATACCATTGTCTCTGTATCCTAACCAACACAGAGAAATAGTCGTATCTAGCCATTCCTGAGAAGAGATACCTCCTCTAAATCATTTACCAATTCATAATAAGTCTGAAAATAACAATGATCCAAATTTGGATTTATAGAGACATTTTTCTGGATCGTCACAGAGTGAGAACTTGTAAAGGTAATGTTATTACACTGTTCTACTCCATTCCCCAAATTATTCTCTAGACTATACCAACATAGTAGTATAACCACTAGTTTTGATCTTTGGCTCCATTCAAAGAGCTCACTTTCAACGGAGATCCGAATCAAATTCCTTTCCATCATCGCTAATTAATGATATAGAACAGCCCAGAAATCTACTAGGTATTGCTTCATCTCTATCTCGATTGGAATTCAAGTGGATTACTAGCAATCACGAAACTAATTCTTTCTCAACAGTTAACGAAAATCTCCTTCCAATATGCCGACTAGAAATGAAATGAACGAAGACGCCAAAACGAAATACTAAGAAAAACCTTACCGGAGAGATTGGGAGAAACGCTAGATCCCCAAAAGCTTCAAATCTTCTCCCTCTCTCAGAAACCTACCCTCGAAAACAGATGCTCCGGCTAACAATCGACCTTGAAGAGGTTCGGAACCCCCGATCTAGGATATCCGAGACCTCCTCCGTCAAGTCTCCCGAGAATCGCCTCCCGAGAATCGCCTGCCTACTAATGTTTTGGTGATTTTTTTTATTATATTTTGGTTTACAAACTATTTTTTCCATTTTAAATCTCTTAAAATCACCAAATGTTATGATTTCCAAAAATAAAAAAATCAATGAAATCACTCCAAATACTATGAAAACTCATTAAATCTTTCCAAATCTTTCAAAATTCAAATCCTACCAAATCTTCTAAAATCCTTATTTCAATACACCCCCCTTAATTTTTTATTTAAATTATATACTTTTTTAAACAAGTTTCCAATGAAATAAGTACAAGTGGTGTTTGAGTTTCTTAAATTGTTTAAATGAGTTTTTTAAACAAGAGACTTAAGAACATGTTCCTCCTTCTCTCTCATATTTTTATATATTTATTTTTTAAAAATCTTAAGAACCTTTATTAAGCACCTCCATTGGAGGTGCTCTTATGATTGGAAAAAAACTTCGTTTTGGGGCTAATTTTTCTCTTATTGACGAATAATTCTCATTATAACTATAATGACGTGCTATAAGCTACAGAGAGTGCAGTCGGCTATAGCAAACTTCTGATGGGAAAATTATGTTTCTTCAGGCGGAATACACTGGAAAAGGTGGAAGGATTTATGTCTGCCAAAGTCTGAAGATGGGTTGGGGTTCAAGAGTTTAAAGGAATTTAACTACGCACTTCTAATAAAACAGTTTTGGAGATTAATTGAGTTTCCGGATTCGATTTTGGCAAAGGTGAGGCAAGGAAAATATTATATGGATAAACCTTTAATGGAAGCTAAATTAAAGGCATCATCTTCATTTGGTTGGCGTAGTGTTCTTTCTGCCAGACCTTTAATTGCCAAATGTCTTATTAGGAAAATTGGTGATGGCAAACAGATTAGAGTATAGAAGGATCCATGGATTCCAGATATCGTTCTGCGGCTGACGCTTTTGTCAGATCTGTATTTATTCCCAGATTTGATAGTCGATCAATTTATTAATCGGCAATTAGGTACATGGAATGAGATACTTGTGAGACAGTATTTTGATCCTCGAGATGTTAAATTGATCTTGGCGATTCAAATTCCGAGAACTCAGAGATCAGATTATTGGGGTTGGCATTATACGAGAATGGGTTGCTACTCGGTTAAATCAGGGTATAAGTTAGCCGAAGGAGGAGCGGGGGTTGATCAGCCATGATTTGGGCCGTCTTTTGATAGCTTTTATAGACATTGTTGGTTACTTAATTGTCCAAATAAAATGAAACACTTTATTTGGCATACTTTGTCCGGGTGTTCTGTGGTGTATCAGAACCTAGCAAATCGCGGATTTGGAAACGATTCTAGATGTCCGCGATGTGGGGCGGACTATGAGACAATTAACCATGTGTTATTTGAATGTCCCCCCATGTCTATGTATGGGCTTTGTCCACCTTTCCTTTTGCCCCATGGGTGTTTCCGGGAGGTTCATTATAGTATAATTTAGATTATTTGTTTTGGAGAATTAAGGGTCAAGTCGATACTGTAATATTTCCGTGGATTATTTAGCAAATTTGGAAAGCACGTAATGGGTTTTGCTTTTCAAATGAAGATTTGGATCCGCGAGTTATTTTGGCTAGGGCAATATCAGATTATAAGGAATGGTCTGACGCCCGAAGTTGTACAAAAATTACGCATGATTATGTGTGGTCAAGGCTTGAAACTTTCAAGTCAGCTTGGATATTCCATACCACAACTAATCTAAGTCTCACAGGCTGCAAATGCTATGTGGACGCCTCCTGTAAAACCACCGATCAATTTACGGGATTCGGTTGGGTCTGTTTTCCAGATTCAGTGGACGGGGTACGCACAGAAGCTTTCAATCGACATCATTCCCTTTCACCCCTTCATGCAGAGGTGAAAGCAGTCATTTGGGTAATGGGTGCGCTGCTGAAGCTTCATATATCAGAAGTGGAGGTCTCGACAGATTGTAAGACGGTGCTGCTTATCTTTCAAAGGCCAGAGGAGTGGCAAGCGTTCGAACCATACCAGGAAGAGTTTTGGAGGCTCAGAGCTTCGTTTGCCAGCTGTTCTTTATCTTCTAGCCCGAAGCTCCTAAATCATAAAGCGGATACTCTTGTTAGGTTCAGTCGAGTGTCTACTCGATGTTTGGGATTATTAGTATGTTAGTCTCGCGGGTATCTATATTTATTGACGTTGACAAAAAAAAAACTATAATGATCCAGTTAACTCTCATATATTATATGTTTAAATATTTTTTTATTATAAATAATAGATTAAAAATGTATTTAAGGGGTGAACTTTAAACTATATATCAAATTCTATTTATTAAATTGTTAACAAAAAAAATTATTAGCATAACTATTATGCTTTTTAAAATCTTAACTTTTTTTTGGTATAAAAGAATCTCGACACTTGGTGGAGAGAAAAAGTAAAAAAAGTAAAAGCCTAATTATGACTCTTAGATATTATACCTGAAATTATACATTAATTATCTAAGAATAATAACTAGAATTAGTTCTTTATCTCTCTTTTTTCTAATGTTTAGTAGGATGAATTGATGGAATAGTATGTTTGGTGATTAAAGTTGTATGTATTATTTTATAACAAAAGCTGAAGAAAGGTTCATGATTTCATACATATATACATAATGTATAAATATAGGTGGCATATATTCAATTGAACAAAATTTTTAAGAAAAACAGATCATTAAAGTTAGCATTAAAGTTAGCTTTTTATCATTTGTTGTTTTAGTAATGAAATCAATTTTTTTGTTTGTCGAGCGAAATTAATTTTGATGGAAAAGTGTTTTTGGTGAAATTATTGAATGTCAATTCTACTGCTCTTTATGAAATCTGATTATGTTTACTCAAGTTTCAAATTTTTTTATAATAAATCGGATATTGTTAATCTGAAAAATAAAATGCATTCAACTTCCATCAAAAGCAAACTGACTTTTTCAATTAGTCAAAACTCAAAATTTAGTTAAGAATTGTTCAAAACTCTTTTATTATTTCTTTTGATTCTTTTGCTATCACAAGACAATATCATAGTTACGTTTTTCAGTTTTCACAAAAATATAAAGACTCCAATTGGTAACATAAACAATAACAGACACGCACTTAGTGATGTGTTTCATTTTTTCAGTCAATCATATAATATTACGGATGAAGAAACTTTGACTTTTTTCTTGACTAAAAACCATATGATAAGACTATGTAACTAGGAAGGTTGCTTTTGATGCTACCAACCAACATTAATTCCATTCACATGAAAAGCACGTGCCTTTGTTCCTTCTTTGCAGATTACCTTCCAATTTTCATTATGTTATTTTTCCTAACTGCTTTCTTTTAATTACTATATATTAGAAAGAAAAATTATAATATGTTTTAGAATTTAGTCCAAAACGTCGTTATACAGTCAACTTTGTCACATGCCTAATTTATTATAACATTATTTCACATTAACAATGTTGGTCCATTCTGTTTTTTTTTCCAACCATTCAAATGTCTCTTTTACAATATTTCAAATGAACAAAGGAACGAATTTAATTAAATGGTAATGTCTATTTTTATCGATTTTTTTTCTAAACTATAATTCCGAATAAATATAGTTCTACATGATAAAGATTGATAAAGATTTAGAACGTTGAATCTGATAATTCTCTTTTGGTCAATACCTTTTAAATGGTTAAATTAATTTTTATTGTCGCATCCCACATAATATCGTTTGGATTATAGAGATAAGTTTGAATTATAGATAAGAGCTTACCCATCAATTTTTTTAAAAAAAATAAATATAGAAAAGAAAAATATTTTGAAGAAAAATTTGACTTGTAACTAAGACTGCTCCATATAAGAGAGTAAAAAGACAGAACAGAATAACATAACTTAAAGAGAGCAAAACAAAATGTGATAACTAAATCTGTTGTTTTGTTGTTGAGCTGTGTACTAATAATACCGAGTCACTTCACAAGCCAATCATCATGGCTTCATCACCAGTGAAAGGAAATGGGTAAGGCAAACACACAAGCAAGGAGAGGAACAGAACCAAGATTCCTAGAGACACATACTTATCCTCAGGCTCTGTGATTTCTTCAGCTAGCGGCGCAATCGGTCCACGCTGCAGGAAGAATATCAGAACCACCCAGTAGAATGCCACATCACTGAACAATGCAGATAATCCCAGAAGTGCTATGGAGGCACCTGTGAGCCGTGTCGCTGCCTGGAAGCATTAAGAGACAGATATAGTTCTGATCACTACCCCCAATAAATCTCCTTTGGAAATATTTCAAGTTCGGTTTAAAGTAGTTACCTTTCGACCCCAAATGGAGAAAGCTATTTTGCCCCCATCGAGCTCCCCTGCAGGGATGCTGTTAATACCATTGATGAGAAGTCCAGCCCATGCCCATATCACAAGCGGATTAAGAGATATGGAAGTTCCATCTTTGAGTACATTCCCAAGTAGGAGCTTTGCTATAAAACCAAAACAGGAAAATGCCTAAACGTTAATTAAAACTCTTAGCATCAGCCTTCAACAGTCTTATAATAGATTATGAGTTAAAGCTTACCAATACCACCAACGAGTAAGGATTCGTGAAACACTGATGCGTCAACTACAACGCCAATGCCGTCACTAGGAGGCACAAATAACCCTACAAGAAACAGAATCAAGCCTAGAGAAAAGCCAGCCAGAGGTCCTGCAGCTGCAACCTTCAAAAGATCTTCTCGCTTGGGTACAATATTTTTTATTCTCGTTATAGCACCGAAAGAGCCTATCTGCCATCTAAAACATGTTCATCAAATGTCTAAAAACGAAAATCTAGCTGAAAGGAGATTCCTTTTCTTTGAAAGAGAGCATTGCATCTTCACCTGCCAACTAGGAACAAAGAATGGAACACCAAGCTTTATCCCTAAGTTTTTTGCAACTAAAATGTGTCCCAATTCATGTACTCCAAGGACAAGAGCGGTGACAAGAGCTCCCGGTAAGCCATCTTTCAACAGTTCAAGGTTGTCAAATGCCGATCTGCAATTAAATTCATAGATGAGAGGAAAATTTTCATTCAGCTTGATGATTTGGAACCATAACATGTTCCGGAGGAAACATGATTAAGATGTTCTTACAGTAAGTCTGATTGCAAGGCGGGCACATTACGGAGAAACAGAGTAAACAATGTCACCACTCCAAAAGAAGAAGCAGCAAACCATTCAGGAACAGCTGCAATTGTATGTAGGGCCCAGCTTAAAAAATCTGAGAGAGATCCTTATAACAGGCAAGCATGTAGTAAGATACCTGTTGTCTCGGGTTCTAAGGACCTTCTTGGAACAACAACAGCCACAGGTTTATCATCCTCAGGATTGGAGAGGAGGAAAAGCTTGTAGCGATCACCAAATTTATTCTGCAGATTGATGAGCAATATGCTATTACATCTTCGTCAAAATACGTGTTTGTCAGCCATCTTCGCTAAGAAGGAAAACCCAAAAAGCAGAATTGCTACCTCCATTCTTGTCTTTATCTTTTCGTAACTTTTAGCAGGCTGGCCTCTTAGGTTTCCTTTGAACAACACCCCACCCTACCAACATTGTCTCAAAAACATCAAAAAAGATCCAAAATACGAGAACTCTCAGAACCTCACATTTAATGTTTCATTTCATGTTCCAGAGAAAAGTTGATAATAACCTTAGAAAAAAATTGATGAGTTTCTCACTGACTCACCTCATATGGTTCTTGACTTGTTACGAAGAAGGTATCAAACCCAAATACTTGGCCCATAAGAATATCGATGGTTTCTTTAGGGAGCCTCATGGAATCGTCCAATTGTACTGGCTGTTCACAACAACTTTTTATGAAAGATACAAAACAGAAAGCATTAAACTGTTGTTGTTACAAATAATAATGTTGATACTACTTACATTTAATCCAGGAAGAGGAGAACCGCTGCTAACTTCTAATTCATCACCGTCCTATTTCAAATGCAGTAGAGTACAACACATTCAGAACAGAAACTGAGAAATTATATGGACAATGATTGAGATTTAAATTAAAAAACTGTAGGAATTAAGGTATATTAGACACATAAGAGGAGAAGTAGAATACAACGGGTTCAAGTAATAAACCAACTAGATTAATTAAGCAGTGTTTTCAAATAAATCCAATTCAATTACTTTCAAGTTTCACTAACCAGATTAGCAACTAGTCTGGAATCAAAACAATATAAACTGAGCTTCAGTTTCACCATAGATGCGGGTAGCTTCTGATTAAGAAGACGATAATACCTGAAAACTCAATTGAGATTTGTTGTCCTCCTCATTGCCCAGCGCTTCATTCGCAACTGTTGACTGTGAATTCAACTCAGTAGGAATTTGTGTAGGAGGATCACCTGCTGAAGTCTCTTTACCTTCTCCATCATTTTCCTGAAAATAAGTTATGAACTCAGACACAGTTATTACCAACACTACTGAGTACTGATCATCAATCGAAAACCCAATTACCAAAAAAACCAAGATACAAATCCATAACTTGGGTCAGAATCATAGTCTGTCGAAGAAGAATCTACATTGATACCAAAACAAATACCTCATCGTTATTGCCTTCAGGTTCCGTTTGCGTCTCTGAGACCCTAACAAAAGTCTCTCTCTTTCTGAAAAGTCTTAAGTTCAAAAGCCACCGTAATAAGTAGACAAACTAGTAGTGCTCACAAATAAACAAAAGAAGAAGATGAACAACTTGGAACTATTAGGAACCTTTCAAGTTTCAGATCCTTGTTCCTTGGATATGTTCCTGTTTGCCCAAAATTGAGACTTGAAGTAGCTACAAAAGGCTGAAACTGAAGACTACAACATGAGCTGCATCGGGACAAGACACCGAAATTGCCGCGAAAACTAGCCGAGAGATTCATGTCCTAAGAAGGCGACCAACAAAATTCGTAAAGTCGAGACTTTTAAGTTCTCCGATCAAAATCCTGAACCCATTTATAACAAAAGTAAAGAAATTTGCAATTTTGATTCTTCAGAGAGTTGTTACGATATTGAGATTGTGTGTCCTCGTGGCTCTTATGGCTGGAGGCGAGAGGATCTTTCATTTATCCGTTGGAGGAGCTCTTTCCAAGAATAACACCTTGTCGTTTTTCACCAACTTTACCGACATGAAGTCCTTTTCTTAATATCTCAAACGACTTGTGATAACGCTTTGTGACGTTTTATAAATTTGGACGGCACGATGTTCTCTTCAATATATAAAAACGTCACGCATGTTGCTTTAAAGCTCTGTTGAAAGAGACAGCCCTAGCAGAGCAGAGATATTTTCCAATCTTCGGTCGTTTCGAAAAATCGACACATCTCAGGTGAACTCCAATCGGTGATAGAAACCCTCTTCTGGTGTTTCGAATCCCGATCTTATCATCGGGAAAACAATGGATGGTAACAAAGATGACGCGTTGAAATGCTTGAAGATCGGCAAGGATGCTAAGGAGGCAGGAGATCGATCTCGCGCTTTGAAATTTCTGGAGAAAGCTCGTCGTCTTGATCCTAGTCTTCCGATCGACGACCTTGTTTCCGATCTCAAGAAGAAACCGGATGAATCAGCGGCGGAGGATTCGTCTGGATCTGCCGCTAATGACTCGTCTAAGCCGTCGGATCGACCTTCTCTTCGTCAACGTGGATCTTCTTCTTCCGCTGCTGGATCTTCATCACCGTCTGCGTCTTTCACTGAAGAACAACGAGCGATCGTGAGGGAGATAAAGTCGAAGAAGGATTACTATGAGATCCTAGGATTGAAAAATAATTGTACAGTGGAAGATTTGAGGAAAGCTTATCGGAAACTCTCGTTGAAAGTTCATCCCGATAAGAACAAAGCTCCTGGTTCAGAAGAAGCTTTCAAATCCGTCTCCAAGGCGTTTCAGTGTTTGAGTAAGGAAGACACTAGGAGAAAGTACGACATCAGTGGCTCCGATGAA
Organism: Lepidium sativum; assembly: GCA_023374145.1. Classification (NCBI taxonomy): domain Eukaryota; kingdom Viridiplantae; phylum Streptophyta; class Magnoliopsida; order Brassicales; family Brassicaceae; genus Lepidium; species Lepidium sativum. The sequence continues at coordinate 60,785 of JAKUCM010003513.1, forward strand.
CCTGCTTATCAACCACGCCGAGCTGCGAGAAGAACCAACGGATTCAGTGGCTTCTACGACGATGAATTTGACGCTGATGAGATTTTCAGAAGCTTCTTTGGTGGAGGAATGGCTCCTACTACTACACATTTCCGATCATTCAATTTCAATTCCAGACCTAGAACACCTAATCAAGCTTCCGATACAGGATTCAATCCTCGTGTACTCCTCCAAATGCTTCCTGTTGTGTTCATACTACTCCTCAACTTCTTGCCTTCTCCTCAACCATTGTACTCACTCTCTCCTTCGTACAATCACGAGCACAAACTCACAACACATAAGGGTGTCAATTACTTTGTGAAATCAGCCAAGTTCGAGCAAGAATACCCAATCAATAGCGTCCAGAGACAAAGGCTTGAAGAGCTAGTTGAGAGAGATTATTTGTCTATACTGAATCAGAATTGTCAGCATGAGCGTCAGAGAAAACAATGGGGTTTCATCCGCGAAACGCCACATTGTGACATGATTCGGAGGTTTAATACAGCTGCTGCATAAACCATTCCAAGTGACAGAGACTTAAGCACAGAGTTTGGAAACTCTACTCTTAAGAAACATGGCTGCATTATTGTGAGACATAGATGGTACTTGCTAACTTCTGAACACTTTGTAGATGCTTCAGAGTTTTATCTCGCAAACTCATATTCATACACGTCAACAATTGTGTTCCTTACTATGTTTAGCATGAAACATATTATGTGTGATTATATCTTTTTTCGGAATAATACTTGGTTTTGCTTCCATGAGTAATTTTGCAAAAGTTGAATCTTACAGAAAGTTGAATTCTTTTGAGAACCCTCAAAGCTTGAAGCTGGATTTCATAACTAGGAACAAGGTCTAAACCGATTCTAGCTTGATGGTAAGATACGTGATTGCTAGCACTCCCTGTTGTGTGACCATTGTAGCTTGATGCGTGAGTATTCCACTGAGCTCTGTTATTGTTGATTCGACACTGTGAAGCGCATTAGCACGACTATGACCAAAACTCTCTTGTCTTGGTATTGTCTGTTGTAACATGGACATCTCCATTTTCTGTCAAGGGACATTCTCGATCGCAGATCTACGTCTGCTTTGTCTTGGTACAAACAGAACACCATGTCTCGTACATAATTTGACCTTATAAGCATAATGGAACATGAACACACTCAAAAGTTATTAGGTACGGAAATTAGGACATATCTGAGCTGGTTAAACACATATATGGAAAGAGTGTAGAGCAAGTAATCCAAGAAGAAGAATAGCTTGGGGCGCACGCTAGAAGAAGCTCGGAGAAGCATCGGGAAGTGGGCGACCAATGGACGAGATGGGCTGACCATGGACCGAGAAATGTCTCGGCTGCGGTACGCGAGATGAGCCGACCATGGACCGAGAGATGCATCGGCCTCAGTACATGCGATGGGCCGAGCAAAACATGAGTTGGGTCGAGCCGTGAGGAAATGATGCACACGGCCCACAATCCGTACAAAGGAAGGACGCGGTAAGCCTCACAATCCGTACGAAGGGTGCAGACTTCCCGAGGGACCTCGTACTCGGTTCTCTCGGGGCGCGGGCTGAGAAAGCGACTTCTAAGAGGACGTGGGGACCAAGGACTGCTCCCTGTACTGGTGTGGACCCAACCTTACCTCATGGAGCCGTTGAAGACTCTGCGGGCCCACCAGGACGCCTGCGGCTCAAGCTACCTACTCCCAGGACCACAAGCAACTTACCCGCGGGACCACTTCTTCCAACGGTTCTCTTCAAAGCCAACGGCTATTTTGGATATTTTGGAGGGCTTTCTTCACGTCTTTACCTTATATATATGTATGTATTGTATTGGAACAAGTTATGAATTTTTAATCTTATAAAAATGTATTATTTCCTTCATTCTCTCTTACAATCTCTACACATTGAGTCTTAGGAGGATCTCTCAATTTTATATTCTTACATGATATCAGAGCAACAAAGATCCTAATCTCATTATATTCTTGGTTCATTAATCTTTTATTCTCAAAAATTCTTGAAAATTCTCTTCACAACCGGAAAATCTCTCCAAAATCTTGTAAACCGACAAAATCACCATGGAATCCAACAAATGGGTGTGCATACCAGTAATTCTTAAGGGGCCTAACTATATGCTATGATCCAGAACTGCAAGGATGATTTTGTGCAGCCGTGGGCTATGGAGTCATGTAGAGCCATCAACAGAAAAAGTCGTAAATGTCGCCGATAAAGGGAAAGGAAAGGAGGGTACCTCCGACTTAGTGATTGTTGATCAAGATAAATGATTTCAAGAAAACCAAACGGTAATGGCTATCATAACCGCTTCTCTTGATCCTCACCTCCTCGAATCCTATCTTTTTTGTGAAACCGCCAAAGAACTTTAGGATACTCTCAAGAGGGTATATGCAAATGTCTCCAATCTCACTAGGGTATTTGAAGTAAAAAGGGCTCTTAACACACTAAGCCAAGAAGACATGGAGTTTGAAGATTACTTTGGGAAGCTAAGAGTTCTTTGGGCGGAGCTTGAGATGTTGAGACCAAGTACAATGGATTTTCTTGTGCAAAATGAAAGAAATGAGCAATACAAAAGTCTTTGGGCTACTTGGGGGTTTACATCCTTGCTACAATGACATTGTCCATGTCCATACTAAGGTAAAATAAGCTTCCAACGGTGGATGAAGTGTGTGCTCAAGTGCAAAGGGAGCAAGGAAACATTGGGCTTATTAATAGCAAGAAGGATTTAATCACCGCTCACAAGGTAACATACAAAAACGAAGATAAGAGGAGTATGGTGTGTGAGCATTTCAAAAAGAAAGGACATACAAAGGAGAAATGTTGGATCCTTAACCCCCATCTCAAACCAAACAAATGGAAGGAACAAAGGGCAAATATAGCACAAGAAAACGGTTTGGAAGAAGAACCGGCAACTCTAAAACCGGAGGAGGAGCTATGGCAATGAGCGCAAAATCCCATGGTGCAATTGTAAGGAGGTCGGATCTTGATGAAATCATCCAAGCTATTGCTAACTTAAAGGATTCTGGTAGCTCTAATCTCTCTAAAACTTCAACAAATTCCAATTCCTTAATTATTGATTCTGGTGCTTCACACCACATGATAAGCAATCCTAGGATGATTAAGAATATACAACCAACCATAGGGAATGTTATTGTGGCTAGTGGTGAAAAAGTCCAATAAATGGAATAGGAGATTTAGAAGTATTTAATAGGAGAACAAAAGCCTTTTATATGCCAAAATTTACATCTAGTCTCCTTTCGGTTAAGAAAACCACGTCCAACTTAAATTGTTATGCTATATTTGGTCCTAACCATGTACAATTTCAGAATATTAAGAGTGGAAAAACACTTGGAGGAGGAAAGATCAAAGATGGGTTATATGTACTAGAAGGAAAATCGGTTCCAAGTGCTTTACATTATGTTTCCGTTAGCAATTTAGACTCTAATGTTGGTTCATGTTTTAATTCAGTTTGGCATGCTATATTGGGTCATCCCCATTCTAGAGCCTTAAATTTAATTTTGCCTAAAAACTCTTTTGATCATAGTAAATGTGAGGCTTGTATTTTAGGAAAACATTGCAAATCTATTTTTCCGAAATCTAGTACTCTTTATGCAAATTGCTTTGATTTAATTCACTCGGATGTTTGGACATCTCCTTGTTCCTCTAGAGACAACCTAAAATATTTTGTGACTTTTATTGATGAAAAATCAAAATATACTTGGGTTACCTTAATGGCCTCTAAGGATCGAATTTTTGATGCCTTCATTAATTTTCAAAATTATGTAACTAAACAATTCCATTGCAAAATAAAGGTACTTATATCAGACAATGGAGGCGAATATACAAGCACCAAGTTTAAATATCACTTGAACAAATGTGGCATAATTCACCAAACAAGTTGTCCACACACTCCACAACAAAATGATGTGGCGGATAGGAAAAACCGACATCCTATGGAAACTTCAAGGGCCATGATGTACCATATGAAAGTTTCTAAGAGATATTGGGGAGATGCGGTATTAATGGCATGCTATCTCATCAATCGCCTTCCAACCAAAATCTTACAAGATGTGTCACCATATGAGGTACTTAATAGCACAAAACCCTTTATTGAACACTTGAGAGTATTTGGATGTGTGTGTTATATCTTAATTCCAGGAGAACTACGTAGTAAACTTGATGCCAAAAGTACAAAATGTATGTTCCTTGGATACTCAACGACACAAAAAGGCTACAAGTGCTTCGATCCAACAAACCAACGCCTCTATGTCTCTCGGGATGTGAAATTTGTAGAAGACAAAGGTTACTTTGAGAAAACAAATTGGGAAGAACTCAAGGATCTTACTAACACTTCTCAAGATAGGAATGAGAGCCTTCACATGCTCCTCCAACAAGTGAGCAACATTACGTCCGCACCCACAAGTTCGGAACAACCTAGGAAGGATGATGAACTTGATGACGTTGAGCCAACAATGTCAGTTCCCGAAGACGTTGAGGAACCACCATCCCCTCTTCCTTTTCCAGAAGAAAATGTGGCTCAACCTCCTAGCCCAAGTGATCACCCGAAAATCTCACTAAGGCGTAGTACTCGTCCGCGCAAAGACTCTTCCAAATGGATCAAATCTCGCTTTTGCTACAATGCGAGATCCGAGGCACATCCTACTCAAATGGTATGTTCTCTTTACCTTGTTCCCCCTCATCATAGAGTGTTTCTTGGAAAAATTAAGCTTGAACAGATCCCGAAGAGTTATGATGAGGCCAAAACCCGTAAAGAATGGAGAGATGCAATTGCGGATGAGTGCAATGCAATGGAAAAGAACCATACTTGGGATCCGGCGAAACTACCTTTGGGAAAATGGGCTGTCACCTCCCGATGGATATTCACCATAAAGTACAAAAAGTGATGGGAGTATTGAACGCTACAAATGTCGCTTAGTGGCAAGAGGTTTCACACAAACCTATGGGCAAGACTACACCGACACATTTGCACCCGTTGCAAAACTTCATACGGTAAGAGTGGTTCTTTCTTTGGCTACAAATTTAGATTGGACGCTATGGAAAATGGATGTCAAGAATGCATTTTTGCAAGGAGAACTTGAGGATGAAGTATATATGCATCCACCTCACGGCCTATAAGGCATGGTAAGACCCGGGCAAGTACTCCGTCTTCGGAAAGCCATATATGGGCTTAAGAAATCTCCTTGGGCTTGGTACCATAAGCTAAGCTTTACCCTTCGAGATCGTGGCTTTCACAAATTGGAATCGGACCATACACTCTTTGTCTTCAATGGCCCGAATGAGATCATCGTGGTTCTTATCTACGTGGATGACTTGATCATTACCGGCAATGACAAGGAAGATATTTCTTCCACTAAGACTTATTTTAAGAGTGTATTTGATATTAAAGACCTTGGGGAACTAAAGTATTTTCTAGGGATTGAAGTATGTCGCTTTTTGGAGGGTCTATTTCGTTCTCAAGGAAAGTACACTCTTGATTTACTTGGTGAAGTAGGAGATTTAGGTTCTAAGGTTGCTACTACACCACTTGAGGACGGCTACAAGGTCAGTCAAAAGGGGGAGAAAAACGATGAACCATACAAGGATGCACCTCAATACCAAAGACTTGTGGGAAAACTCATTTACTTGACAATCACAAGACTGGATATATGCTATGTGGTGAACCAAGTGAATCAACATATGCAAACCCCACATTGCACCATTGGAGCATTATGGAAAGGATTCTCCGGTACTTAAGAGGAAGTCAAAATCGTGGCATTTGGATGGGAAAGAACAACAATACCAAAATTGTGGGATATTGTGATGCAGATTGGGCCGGTGATCGGAATGACTGAAAGTCGACTACTGGGTATTGCACTTTTATTGGGGGAAATTTGGTGACATGGAAGACTACGAAACAAAAGGTGGTGTCGTGCTCTAGTGCCGAGGCGGAATACCGAGCTATGAGAAAACTTACAAGTGAGCTCACATGGCTAAATGCACTCCTTAAGAATCTTGGCATTGACTCATCAAAACCAATCACAATGCATTGTGACAACCAAGCGGCAATCCACATTGCATCCAATTCCGTGTTTTATGAGAAGACCAAACACATCGAGATTGATTGTCACAAAGTCCGGGAGAAAATCGAAGAAGGAATTACTCTCCCATGCTACACCAAAAGTGAAGATCAATTAGCGGATATTTTTACAAAAGTTGCAAGTCTAAGACTTTGTGATCACATTTATCTCAAATTAGGACTTGTGGACCTTCCAAAAGAATGATCAAAGGTCCCCTCTCTCATAAATCTCACACTCTTTTTCCCTTAGAAAAGTTTTGTCCCAAGAGGTTTTCTCTCTAAGGTTTTTAATGAGGTGGGGTCTATGAGAAATTCAAGCTTAACCTTCATGACATTATGGTTAAGCTTGAGGGGGAGTATTAATCATATATATGGAAAGAGTGTGGAGCAAGTAATCCAAGAAGAAGAATAACTTGGGGCACATGCTAGAAGAAGCTCGGAGAAGCATCGGGAAGCGGGCGACCAACAGACGAGATGGGCTGACCATGGACCGAGAAATGTCTCGGCTGCGGTACGCGAGATGGGCCGACCATGGACCGAGAGATGCCTCAGCCTCAGTACATGCGATGGGCCGAGCAAAACATGAGTTGGGTCGAGCCGTGAGGAAAGGATGCACACGGCCCACAATCCGTATGAAGGAAGGACGCGGTAAGCCTCACAATCCGTACGAAGGGTGCAGACTTCCCGAGGGACCTCGTACTTGGTTCTCTCGGGGCGCGGGCTGAGAAAGCGACTTCTAAGAGGACGTGGGGACCAAGGACTGCTCCATGTACTGGTGTGGACCCAACCTTACCTCATGGAGCCGTTGAAGACTCTGCGGGCCCACCAGGACGCCTGCGGCTCAAGCTACCTACCCGCGGGACCACAAGCAACTTACTCGCAGGACCACCTCTTCCAACGGTTCTCTTCAAAGCCAACGACTATTTTGGATATTTTGGAGGGCTTTCTTCACCTCTTTACCTTATATATATGCATGTATTGTATTGGAACAAGTTATAGATTTTTAATCTTATAAAAATGTATTCTTTCCTTCATTCTCTCTTACAATCTCTACACATTGAGTCCTATGATCCATTTTAGGATCTCTCAATCTTATATTCTTACACTGGCTGCCTGAAGGAGCTCCACTACTTAGTGGCGGCAATCTGGCCGATTGCAAGAGACCAAACCTATTTAGTTTGGAGCAACAGTTATTTGGGAAGTAGTCTTAAGGCAAAACTCAGTGGTTGTAAATTCCTAGAAGAACTAAGCTCCTGGTTCAAACAATACTCGCCCAAGGTCAACGTGGACCGGACCGGTCTGACCGGGACTCATTATAAGTAAGGTAATTACGCCTTGTGGCTTTATAAATTTGGACGACACGATGTTGACTTCTTTATATATAAAAACGTCACGCATGTTTTTCAATCGTCGGTCGTTTCGAAAAATCCTTACAATCTCAGATCGCGATCTTATCACGGGAAAACAATGGATGGTAACAAAGATGATGCGTTGAAATGCTTGAAAATCGGCAAGGATGCTATGGAGACAAGAGATCGATCTCGCGCTTTGAAATTTCTCGAGAAAGCTCGTCGTCTTGATCCAAGTCTTCCGATCGATGACCTTGTTTCGGATCTCAAAAAGCAATCGGATGAACCAGCGGTGGGGAATTCTTCTGGATCTGCCGCTAATGACTCGTCTAAGCCGTCGGATCAACCTTCTCTTCGTCAACGTGGATCTTCATCTGCTGGTGGATCGTCATCACCGTCTGCGTCTTTCACTGAAGAACAACGAGCGATCGTGAGGGAGATAAAGTCGAAGAAGGATTACTATGAGATCCTAGGATTGAAAAATAATTGTTCAGTGGAAGATTTGAGGAAAGCTTACCGGAAACTCTCGTTGAAAGTTCATCCCGATAAGAACAAAGCTCCTGGTTCAGAAGAAGCTTTCAAATCCGTCTCTAAGGCGTTTCAGTGTTTAAGCAAGGAAGATACTAGGAGAAAATACGACATCAGTGGCTCAGATGAGACTGCTTATCAACCACGCCGAGCTGCGCGAAGAAACAACGGATTCAATGGCTTCTACGACGATGAATTTGATGCTGATGAGATTTTCAGAAGCTTCTTCGGCGGAGGAATGGCTCCTGCTACTACACATTTCCGTTCATTCAACTTCAATACCGGAACTAGAACAGCTCATCAAGCTTCTGATACAGGGTTCAGTCCTCGTGTGCTGATCCAACTGCTTCCTGTTGTGTTCATACTACTCCTCAACTTCTTACCTTCTTCTCAACCAATCTACTCACTCTCTCCTTCGTACAATTACGATCGAAAATTCACAACGCATAAGGGTGTTAATTACTTTGTGAGATCAGCCAAGTTCGAGCAAGAATACCCAATTAATAGCCTCGAGAGGCAAAGGGTTGAAGAGCTTGTTGACAGAGATTATTTATCTATACTGAGTCAGAATTGTCAGCTTGAGCTTCAGAGAAAACAATGGGGTTTCATTCGCGAAACGCCACATTGCGACATGATGCGGAGGTTTGATACAGCTGCTGCATAAACCATTCCAAGTGACTTGGCTTGGATTATTTTCAGACATAGATGATACTTGCTAACTTCTGAACATTTTGTTGATGCTTCAGAGAGTTTGATTCCTTTGTCCCAAACTCATATTCATATACGTCGATTACTCTGCTCTTTGATGTTTAGTAGGAAACATAGTATGTGTGATTATATCTCATTCGGAATGATACTTGGTTTCGCTTCCATGTGTAGTTTTGCAAATGTTAAATGCTATTACATAAGAAGTATCCTGGTAAAATCCAGTAGAATCTTACAGAAAAATGAAATCTTTTGACAACCAACTATCCACACAAAAATCGAAGCTTGCAAGCTGGATTTGATACACTAAGAACAAAGGATTAAACAATTTTGCATCAAGCCACAAAGAAGAGGAAAACAATGAGGAACAAGATGATTACAGCGAAGATTTTGATCATGAGCCATCTATTTGATGAAATACGAGTGAGATGCTGCAGAAGAGCGCTGCGAGCTCCTTCTACATTGACTAATGATTCTTCCATATTGTCATCTATTCTGTTTCATTGAAATAAACAGGTTTTATATACACTGTTCATTGCGGCTTAAAATATGTTAGGTTGTTGGTAAGAACGTTAAAGAAACCTGATTGCTAGCTCTCCTTGTTGTGTCACCATTGTAGCTAGATGCGTGAATATTCCACTGAGCTCTGTTATTGTTGATTCGACACTGTGAAGTGCATTGGCACGGCTTTGGCTATAATTCTCCTGCCTTGGTACCGTTTGCTGTAACATTGACATCTCCATTTGCTGTGAAGGAACATTCTCGATTGCAGATCTGCGTCTGTTTTGTCATGGCATAAATAAAACACCATGTTTTTACATGATTTGACCTTAAAAGTATAATGGAACATGAACACAATCGAAAGTTATTAATTGTGGAAATTAGGACATACCTAAGTTGGCTGCCTGAAGGAGCACCGCTACTAAGAGGCGGCAATCTGGATGATTACAAGAGACAAAACCTATTTAGTTGGGAGTAACTGTTACATAGGATGTAGTTTTAGAACAAAACTCACAGTGGTTCTTGTGAATTCCCGAAAAAATTTGATGAATTTGACCAAGGAGGGGGCTCAGGTACAGATTTTGCCTTATTCTGAGGCGGACTATCTACTACTGCATTTTTTGCGGAAAAGAGTTGTTTCCGGTTTTCATGAGCCTTCATGTTCTGCAGGAAGACAAGACATTTCACCATAGGTACTCTCTTCAATTTAGGATAACAGGCAGATAAAATCAACAAGAAGTTGACAAAATCTTGAAATTTAACCTCTGATCTCGTAGTTAGAACATCTTGGAGCTGCTTTGTAGCTCCCATAAGTCTGGTTTTCAAGTCATCACAAACAGCAGTGTAGTGACCAACTTTGTCCTGTGAATAGTTCCCATCAGCTATTTCCATGTTCTGAAGAGTTTGCAGATCAGAGAGAGCCATATTCAGCCCTGTGATGTTATTCCTGATCAACACAGTTAACTCCTGTATGTCCACAGTCCGGTCATTGAAAATCGACGATTGTTTAGCCACTGCGATTCATCAACAGTTTCAGGTCTTTGTTTTAGACCAGGTTCAAGTTTTGTTCAATACATGTAAACACACAAATGACTTCCACAACAAGCAACATAGTGTTTTCCATCTTCTGAGCATTAATTCTTACTTCAAGGTAAATGCCCAAAAGCAGAGGGCCATGTTTAAATGTTTACTACAAGACAGCTATCTGAATCTATGTCTTATATTAGATTCTCAAATTCCACTACGCAGATCAAATACCCTACATTGTCTCGTATTTTTTGCTCCTCTGCTAATCAAATCCAGAACAAAATCCTAATTTCAGAGGAAAAAATAGAAACGGCGAGAAAGATCTGATTCTGAACCGTACATTTGGCGAGCCTGGCGATCTTCTGAGATGTTTCGTGGATACCTAATCCAATCCGGGAAGCTTTCTTATTGAATTCGGATCTCGAAGATTTCGGTGATGATCGATTTGGGGTTGCCGGATTATCTTCAGGTTTATGACCGGACGGGATCGCTCCGATCTTTTTCAACGTTTGGGACACTGATTGAAACTCCGCCGTCCGATCCCTAAACGTCGATCCCATCGGAGGGTCAGAATTGAATCAAAATCACCGGGAAAAGTTGATGAATTCCTTCAGATGTTGAGCTCCATTTCCAGAGTATCGGGAGATTTAATCAACCGGAAGGACAGAGAAACAAAAAATGAAATTGAGAAACACTGCATGTCATTATACTGTTTTAGCATCGGACATCTTGTTGTTTTAGTATTGTTTATGGGAAAATTGTTTATTTATATCTGAACTTTTCCAAAATGGGTGTTTTATACATGAACTTATAGCATCGGTTTTTTCATACATTTGTGGTTTAAAATTTCAAAAAACATACATAAACTTTTTTAATTTGGTCATAATCTTAACTGACTGTTAAACTCGTTAGTCAACGCTTAACCATCTGTTTTACGTCCGTTAACGGTGGCAAACGAGTTAGCCCAGTCATATCCTACATGGCATAATAAGTAAAACAGTGTCCTTTGGCCATTATTCATCCGTTTTTTCATTTTTTACTCTTTTATGTAATAAACTAAATGATTATATGACAACAAAATTGTAAAAATCTAACTTTATAAATCTAGTGCCTCCAAATGATTCAAAGACAACTAAACTATATATCAAAACTACAACTAGACTATAAGTCTGCAAAAGCCGATTAAAAAAAGATTAACATATATTAATTTTGTGATTGGGTAGAAAATTCACCACGATCCATAGACTCAAAACCATTGTCTCCTCCATTGTCACATCCATTGTCTCCTCCATTATCACCTCCATTGTCTTCTCCATTGGTACACTTCCTAGCATTGTGACCGACAATACCACACCTACCACAATGCAATACTCTCTTCTTTCGTGGAGACTCCTTATTGGTGACTCGTTTTGTGTCTTTCTCATTTTTGGCTTAGGTTTTCTTCCTTTATGATTTGTAATCTGGTCGACCATACTTGTAAGAGGCAAGATGACTGAACCACATCTTTCCCAATAATGCATTCCATTAACCGGTCTTATGGAGTCATTATAAATTTGTATTTGTCTTGAGGTGAGGTACCAACTAGCTATATAATCTTCTCGGTTAAGCTTCTTCTCCAAAATGACTCTTAAAGCGTGGCGACAAGGTACTCCACTCATTTGCCATCTTCTGCATGCATACTCTTTAGTCCTCATGTTTATGCTAACCGGCTGGCCAAATTCCAAGATCTCAGACCTACCATTTACTTCAGACATTATTTGACAAAACCTTACGACTTTTTCTTGCTCAATATCGAGAATCGACATTATTTTGGGTGTGAATCTTGCTTGATGACTCAATGCTTTCACCCTCCTTTGAACACAACAAATCATAGCTCTTCTTTTGATGATTTCTAGCATCTCCACCATAGGCAAGTGCCTTACAAGAAATATGAAAATATATAAAAACAATTTCCAAAGCAAAAATAAACAACTGAATATTAATGTAAATACCTGGCAGGATCAATAGCGTTGTTGAACGACTCCGAGATGTTGTTGTGTATATCAATACAATAAGAACTTGTGCCGCAAAATGCCATGCTACAATTTTTTGGATTTCTCTCCAATATTGCATCATACAAGCGTATATCATAATTCTTGATGATTTCAAGGTTTGCCTCATATTATGGTCGTGTATAGCTCTTTACAAGTCTCCAAAATAACTTCTTCATGTCTTGTTTTTTAGAGAAAAGTTTCTTCAAATTTTCGTAAATGTGACGAGTACACATCCTATGCTCAACCATTGGAAGCTCTCTCATAACAGCATTTAGTAGACCCTATAAAACAGCTTAAAAATAGCATAAAAATTACAGCTCAAAACCATAAAATTACAGCTCAAAACAGAGCATATAAATACCTTTTGTCGGTCTGAGATTAAAGTAAATCCTAGTCCATCTTCAAGCTCCAAATCACCTTTAAGTTTATGTACAAACTAGAACCAATTGCCTTCATTTTCAACATCAACAACTGCCCATGCGATTGGATAGATACCATTGTTTGCATCCCTTCCAACGGCTGCTAAGAATTGTCCTTTGAGAGTACACTTCATAAAACAAGCATCCAAGCCAAAAATTGGACGACACCATGAACACCATGTTTTTCTTATCACATCAAAACACACATACATCCTTTTGAAATATTCTGATCCGTCATCAGCAAAGAATGTCTCTAAATCTATAGTAGATCCTTCATTAGACCTTAAACACCAAAACAAACAATTCAAAAGCAGATAAAAAGTTATAATGAATTAACTATTAAAATTTCATAATAACAGAGATGTTCTTTATCACAGTAACAGAGATGTTACTTACCGTAAAAGCTCTGTCCGGTAATCTTTAAGTCTAGAGAATTGTTCTTCATGTTCCTTTTCAATGATCTGCAATGCCTTCTTCTTTGCTTTCATACACTTGTCTAGTGTTGTAAACAATTTCCACCTTTTAAAAATATGATCTTGTATATACTTCGGCTTCAACTCGAGATCAATTCTAATCTCATCTGTAAAGAGCTTTGTAATCGCACCCATCTTTATAATTCTACTATTATTGTCCTTCGAGCAGATATGCTTATCATCATACTGCTTCACCATCCACTTCCTAACTGGCTGCTCATAAGAGCAGTAGATACGCCAAGCACAAGCATCATTGTTACATCTCGCTTATGAAATATCTTTACCCCATCTACTCAGAAAAATATTTCAGCCTTCTTTTATAACATAATCCACCAATGGTTTTTTTAAAATCGTCTAACACATCAAAGACTTGTAGCAACTTTAGAACACCACTACCTCACTTGCATCTTACAACGTCAGTATCATCAACTTCATCATCAGAATTATGTGGTGTATTATGATTATCGAAATCATCACTCGTTGACTCAGCCACATCAACGTTAGCATCAACCACTTGACGACGCCCCTCGTCTATAATAACATCAGTTAAATGTTGAAGCTTATTCACAAAAAAACATGAACTGCACTTGTCCATGTCGCAGCTTCATACATTGCCTTCATACCCTCAACATCTTCAACCCATAAGATCTTCCTTTCATTTATTTCCTCAGATGATAGTTTATACCAAACATTATGCACATTTAAGCTTCCTTCCACACAATTTGCCAAGGTATCAAACAACTCTTCAAGAAAACACTAAATATTCCTTATCTCACCACCATGGTAAACAAAGTTTTCATCATAGACCTTCAGCCAATACCCACCAACATATACCCTGAACGCCACTGCTGAAAATCGAAAAATAGAAACATCATGCCAATGATTTTCTACAAAAAGAGTTTACACAAAATCATAGAAGAGACGTACAAGGATGGAGGCGAAGAAGTTTTAACTTTTGTGATCAAGTTTTAATCTTTTTATACTAAAAAATCAAATATGTAACTTTGAAGAGTAACATAAGCAACAAAAACGAAAAAGGCGAAGAACACCATCTTTGATTCTAAAGAACTCAAACAAAGTCAAATCTGAAACCAAACAAGAATTAGAAAACAAAACACTCAATCCAAAAAACTTACCTCATATCGTTTCGTATTTGTTAATAAGGAATGACAATATCTTTAACTTCCACAATCAACGGTTTTTCGTAGAAGAGGATTTAAGCTGTGTCGAATTTGTTTTTGTTCTTTGTTGAAGAAATGAGGTAACGAATTAGGGTAAAAATCCCCAATTTGATTGCCTCTTCAATAGCCAAACGACGGGAATGGCCAAACGACAATGCTTTACTTATTATGTCATGTATGATCTGATTAGGCTAATGGTTTGCCACTTGTCACCATTAACGGACTTAAAATGGATGGTTAGGTGTTGACTAACGATTTTAACAGTCAATTAAGATTATGACCAAATTAAAAATGTTTATGTATGTTTTTTGAAATTTTAAACCACAAATGTATGAAAAACCCGATGCTATAAGTTCATGCATAAAACGACCCTTTTGGAAAAGTTCATTGTTTATGCCAAACGAACCATGTCTCATTTTTATATTTGGCAATCGAAAGACATCCGACCAACTTTTACTTGGGCTCAAACCCAATATCATCAGAACACACCAACACAATACCCAATTTTTTTTATATACCAGTTGAAATCCGTCATTTAGATGAGATTTGTATCACGCAAACTAACTTATTAAATTGTATAATAAATGTTTATTTTGTGTAAGAATTTAAGTTCAACGGTATGTAAAAAAGAGGAAACTTGTATAATTTGTTTAAAATTTAGGACTATATATTTAAAATTATACCTCTTTTTATTAAGTATTGATTTGTTTGTAATACAAAATAAAGTAATTCTAAAAAGTAATTTCTTATTTCTATAAATGTTTTATATGTAAACTAATGAATAAAATTTTAAGTAAGTTATTTGTGTATGATTATTAATTATGTAACATGTTTGTATAACTGATATGTTTACATTTTTGCATATTTTAACAACACTATTTAGCACTCTTTGCATACAGATACATAATATTTTCATCACTCTAGAGTCTTTTTAGTTTCATATTGCCTAATTTTCATTTGCGTTGCATACATACTGCATATAGAAATATTTTAGGTACTTTGGAGCACAAACTTGAGCCTTTGGTCGAGTCTGCAGTCCACCTAGAGCTTCTGGTCGAGTCTATTGTTCACCTGGAGCATCTCGTCGATTCTACAGTCCACTTGGAGCCTCTTGTTCAGTCTGTAATCCACCTCGAGCTTCTAGTCGAGTCTGCAGTCCACCTGGAGCCTCATCTCGAGTTTGCCGCCGCAAGGAGCCTCAAGTCGAGTCCAAAATACACTTGAATTTCAACACGAGTCTGAGGTCGAGCCCAGCCCACACTCGAGGGCCAACTTGACTTGAAGGTCAAGTACATGATCAAATGGACCACCAGCGTTCACCTTGTAGGCCATTTCAGCATTTAAGCCAAACTGAAGTCAAATTTCACTGCTTGCTGGACCGCTGCTAATGGGCTGAATCACTTTAGACTTACACCAAATTTAGAGTTTAAATAGTTTTGGTTATTGTCAGAAATAATGATCCGAGTTTTTACCTCTTTTGAGCAAAAACCGCTTTTTCATTTTGTAATTCCGAGAATAAAGCAATTTATGTTTTCTTTGAATTTTGTTCCTATATAAGATCGATTTCGTTGTTAATGTTATATAATATGATTTTTGTTGTTATTTATTTCATGATTCTGAGTAGTTCACGTAGGACTCTTAAGGATAGGTTAGGTTGGTGTGGATCTTAGGTTTTCTAGGTTACTTGAGGTTAGGAAAGCGTATATCTCATCTAATTTCAATGCAATTTATGTTTTCTTTGAATTTTGTTCCTATATAAGATCGAGTCCGTTGTTGATGTTACCTAATATGATTTTTGTTGTTATTTATTTCATGATTTCTGAGTAATTCACCTAGGACTCTTAAGGATAGGTTAGGTTGGTGTGGATCTTAGGTTTTCTAGGTTACTTGAGGTTAGGAAAGCTTAGATCTCATATAATTTGGTGATTTTTAATACTTGTTTCATATTGATCAACTCAAGCATGTTCTTAGATGTTCTACCACCCGATATCTGTTTGGTAAGATGTCTAACCAAACCAACTTCAAAGATTCACGCTCTTAGCTCGAGAGATTGAGCGTTTAAGGTGTGAATTGGCTCGAGTGAGTTATTTCTTCATGCCGGTTAGGTTGTCAAACGACTATGGGTTTGTTAATAACTTAGTCTAGTTTGTTTGCCACGAGAGTTGATTAAATGTCCTATTTACTCACTACCGAGAGGTCTTTTCAATTGAATTTTGTCAAACACCTACTAGATTTCAGTGATCCACTTATCCATGAGGCCCATTCCTTAGGAACTTATTTTTTCATCACCATCCGCTTGCTTTACATGCTGCTTAATTTTATACAGCTCTATCATACAGGTACTCTGTTTTTCACTTTTTGCTTTGTTTATTTTTAAATTTGATTTAGTTTATGCTCGAGTTTAATTTAGGCCGCCAGAAAAAAAATCATTCTGATTGTTAGCTACACTCTCAATTGGTTTGACACTTGTTGTGCTACTTCGACATACTAGTTCAATACGGTTTGACATTACAGTAAAGTCCTGTTATTAATAACCAAAATATAATTTTATATTATCTTAATTAAATTTAAAATTATGTATTTTATGACTATAATTATAATTTTGCACATTAAGATCAATTGTTTTTAGTAAAACAATAAACATGTGTGGACTATAATTTAAAACAAAATTGGACAAATGAAATAAGACGAAACACATAGTATATAAAAATATTAAATGACTAAAATGTAATATTATGACTAAAATTTAAATATGGAGTAGGTATATAATTAATTAAATTTGAGAACCATACCACGTAATTTAGTATTTGTGTTTGATAACACTATTAATTCTTCGTTGGTACGGAAGCTGAACATCTCTGTGGGGATTGGAGATACAGTTTCAGTTACTTCGACAAAGGTTGTGAGGTCGGTGAAGAGGATTGATATCTTTGAAGTTGAGGTTACTTCGAATGATATCAAACCCACTAATGGAGTAGATTATTCATTCATTCAAAAGATCTTTGAATAGATGTAGGAGGTGTACATGATTATAGACTTCAAGTATTTGAGTTAATATCTAGCAATACATGTCATAGTTGAGTAGTTTATTTAACTTTATTTTTCAAAGTGATTATACATTGCCATCAAGGACCAACACGTCGAGTGCTATGAGCTTTCCGTTTTTTGACATAGGGGTTTTTTTACTTTACTGTTGCTTTCTTCCAAAAGTCTTGCAATAAGCTGTTCAGAATTCCGACCAACTTTCAATTCTGAGAAAGAGAGGTGGAAAGTTTCCATCTTGTTTATTTTGGTGGTAATTTGAGAGAGTTATATTGTAATGAGTGACTATGATCATTTGGTAATGATTTGTTTATAAGTGAAGAGGAGTATGAGGTTACATTTGTTGGAGTTAAGACAATGTAGTGAGGCCAGCTAAGGTAATGTAGTAGCGAGTTAAGACATTGTAGTTGAGAATTAAGATTAGCAATTTATGAGTGTTTTCAATGTGTATGAACTTGTTCTCTTGATTGAGTATATGAAGAGACAAAAATATAAAACAAAATAATTTGTAAGAGTGATTATATGATTAAATATTGATTTTAATCGTACGTAGTAATATTGAATATTTTATGTTATTTTATATTTATGGTTCTAAATTAAATAGGGTTAAATTTAAATGTATATAGCTTTTTGTAATTGTTGTTTTAAATTAGAGTTGATAAAAGATAGTAATTTAAATGATTTTTGTTTTGAATATATATATATATATATATATATATATATATATTTTGTAGTATGGTCTTTAATTATATTGATGTTGACAAAATAAATGTTAGAGAAGATTATTTTTTCATATAAATCGGAGTTATACAAAATTGCAATTTAGTAATATAATAATGTTTTCTAATATGTTTTATAAATATATTTTATATTTGAATAATATAGAATGAATGAATAATTTGTATTTATGGTTCTAAATTAAATGTTGTAACTAAAATACTACATAATTTATAATATATTTTTAATTATGGTTTAGAAGTAGAATTTGTTGTGGGTTGCACCGAGGTGATGAAAATTATATCTTCTCGAGAAGAGTAGTCTAATTTCCAATCTTAT